>JAMBLF010001285.1:0-115652 GCA_030578115.1 Leucoptera coffeella
TAGGCCATTTCAGTCTGCCCGTGACCATGGCTACTGCAACGTAGCCGAAAACGTCGGGTTAATAAAGGTAATTTTATTATATATAAACTTACGCGATAAGTCCCGTTCATTATTAATCATGAGTATAAATCGCGAATCTCTTAAAATTATAGGTGTAGTGATGTTCTAATTATAATATCAAATGGGATAGCAATAAACACTAAATTCATAGTAGAGTACCCGCCACATAAGGTGGCAGTAGCCAAACTTGGAACTAAATTTGACGTTTCCGCCATTGCGTGTTATTTTGTATGAAAGGTAAATTTAGTATTACCAGCGTTGTGTTTTTTGCCCACTCTTTGTAATTTTTATGTTTGTTAAGGGTGATTATAATAAATTGATTTCTGGAGTTTCTTGTTAGTTCTTCTCCAAGGGTCTCCGCTGAACTTCTTCTTCTCAATCGTTACGCTCTTATCAGAGCGGTCGTGGTCTTCATGACGTGGCATCTTGAGCAGCCGAAATGGTTGGTGAACTAACCTCGGTAAAAATATGTAAAGACAATGCTCAGTGCCATGTTTGAAATAGTTTTTTTACATACATACATACACATCACGCCTGATTCCCTGTAGAGGGGTAGGCAGAGATCACGGATCCCCATTTGTCCCGATCCTGACAGACCACTTTCGCTTCATTGACATTCATACATTCTCTAATACACTCTCGGCGGTTATAGGTACTCCTAACGTCACATTTTTTCAATATAGCGTCTATCTGACTGTTACATATATGTCTTATTAGGCCGGCCCCTACGTAACCACCCTTCCACTTCACTCATATATATTCCTTTTGTCAATATATAGTTTTTTTAATTTGTACTTAGATCATAAAATAACTTTCAAAGAGAGCTTATGATAGGCCTATTTTGAATAAAAATATTTTGACTTTGACTATGATGACTTTGGTATATTAATTTGTTTTATTTGAGTTTATAGCTCTGCAACCAAAGATCGTTACAAATGAAACCTCAATATAATGTATCGAGCCGTATGGCACAGTGAGTGCTAGTTTTTGCGTGTTTACTGGCAACACTGGATTACGCGACTGTGGCGACGCCTCCAACTGCCACCTTATGTGGCGGGTACTCTATGAATTATTTTGTAAATTACATACATTCACATCACACCCGTATCCCTATAGAGGGGTTGGTAGAGGTCACGGATTTCTATCTGTCCCGATCCTGACAAACCACTTCCGTTTCATTGTCACTCATACACCTCCTCATACACACTCGGCGGTTCAAGATACTTCGTATACTACGCTCTTAACTACTACTTTCTGACTGTCACATGTCTTATTAGGCCGGACCCTACGTAACCGTCCACTTCACTAACATATATCAATTAATTACCTAATCAATAATCACGTCAGTTTTCTTATAATGGTTTGTTAAAGATATCATTATCTAATAATAATAATAATAATAATAATCCTTTATTGAAAACTCCACAATACGTTAAATGACACAATAGTACCGACGAACAATCATACAATAAAAAATTAAATAATAAAAATGTTATACAAGACTAAGTTATTATATTAAAATTACCAATCAGAATTAAATGTCAGTCAATTATTAGTGTGTGCCGTGGAGATCCCAAATGGCGTCCAGCTCGGCGGGAATCTACGGAGCGCGGGCTCAGTAAATCCGCCGATTTTCAGCTGGCGGCTCACAGAGGGTAGTATAGTAGGGTATTATAAAATAATGCATACATAAAATCAAAAATATAACGGTGAGTAAAATGTGAAGTGAATTACGTGTACATAAACTATTATTAAAACTATAAATACAAGTGAGTGTAATGGACGTGTGCAATGTTAATGTACTTAAATTAAGGTTGCTTTACGACGACTTTCATTACGGAGCCTCCTTTTGTAAGGACAATAATAATCGTTTATAGTGATCTTTAAAAGTGTGTGTGCTCTTCAATTGTCGCAAAGGAGGTGGAATATTGTTCCAGCACTTAGTTGCTGCGTAATGAAAGCCGCCCTCAAACGCAGCCGAGTGGTGCTTATTTAGCTCCAGAGGTGCCCTAGCAAGTCGGTCCCTGCCAGAGCGACCACCTCGTGTGAACTTCAACCTCTCATACAGGTATGGGGGATCTTGGTACTTAATTACACTGTGAGTAAGGCATGCAAGGTGCAACTGACGTCGAGACCCCATTCTCAATAAGTTAGCCCTATTGAGATACGGAGTGACGCGCCCACGACGCGGTACACTGAAGCAATACCGGCAACATGCATTTTGCACCCTCTGCACCGCTCCCGCCAGACTAGCACTGATACGAGGCCCGTAGACCACGTCTCCGTAGCCAAGCCTTGATAACACGAGGGCGTCACATACGGCCACCCGTGACCTTTCAGATAGGACATCACGCACACTGTACAATGCCTTAAGGCGGAAAAAACAACCCGATATGGTTTTTTGTACATGCGATCTAAAACTTAACCGCTCATCAAAGATAATCCCCAAATTCCTAGCCTCAATAACACGCTCAAGGGCATCACCTCCAATCATGACAACTGGATTGAGTTCCTTCATAACATCTAGATGTAGCCGTCTGCCCAGCAGCAAGAATTTAGATTTAGAAGAGTTCAAAACGAGAGCATTACGGTCAGACCATTCCCGAATTCTCAACAAGTCATCATTCAGACGAGACACGTGCAAGGCAATCTCCCCCGGAGGAGCAGAAATGTAAAGTTGTACATCATCTGCGTACAGGTGATATCGGCAGTTTTGAATTTCATGGTGTAAGTCTGCAGTATATATAATAAATAACAGAGGCCCAAGGATAGATCCTTGAGGAACCCCCCGACTCATATCGCCTGGCTGGGAGAAAATAGTGGAACCATCGTTTTTAGTCAATTTAACTATTTGTTTCCTGTCACTGAGGTAAGAGGTAAACCATTTCAGCGATGCAGAGCCAAGACCATAGTATTGGAGCTTGGAAAGTAATAAATTTATATTTAGGGAGTCAAATGCACGCGAATAATCCAATAATGTCAGTATTGTACCCAATCCCCTGTCCTGGTCCGTCAAAATGTCATCAGTTACCTTGAGTAAAGATGTGATCGTTCCCCGCCCCTTCCTAAATCCAGATTGATATTTAGAGAGAATTCCCTCGTAATTTATGAAAGATGACAGTTGTGAATAAATTATTTTTTCCAACACTTTGGATAGAAACGGCAATATGCTAATGGGTCTAAGATCCTTCAGTGCTGACGCATTATCATGCTTGGGTATAGGTGTCACCAGAGCATGCTTCCACCGCCGCGGCACCCTCCCATGAGAAATGGACACATTTATCATGTGAGTAATACTGGATAATGTCCGCGGCAATGTGCACAGTACCATATCCCTACTAATGTCATCAACCCCCGAAGCGTTAGATTTAATGGACATGATGGCTTTCAATACTGTGTCCTCCGAGATCTCATGTAAGTGCAACCTATTATTACTGAAGCGGGAATTTTGAAATTTAGTAATTTCAGTAACTAGATCTTTATCTGAACCCGGGATATTGAGGAAATGATCATTAATTGTATCTGCATTATTAAAACTTTCAAAAACAGAAGTAACTTCTTGCTTCATTGCAAGGCTGGTTTTGATATTTTGCCAAAAGGTTTTACTGTTGGTTGCGACATGTCTGTTGACAAAATCGTTAAAATACGCTCGTTTTTCACTTTTTACACTTTTAGCTACTAATTTTTTCAGTTCCAACCAATACAATTTATGTGCGTTTTTCTGACTTCTTTTGAATTTGTTGAATGCTTTGTTTCGTAACGATATCATCAATCTAATGTTATCTGTTAACCAGGGGGGAGAACGATCGCTTCTTACCCTGGCTATTCTGAGAGGTGCATGAGTGTCAAATAGAATTTGCATACAATGTTCATAATAATTAAGCATGTCGTCAATATCCGTTAATGTCAATAAATGTTCAAAGTCAATGTTAAATAAGTCAAAATTAAATAGTTCCATGTTCATATTTTTCAATGCTCGGTATTCTATAATTTTAGGAATGACCTTTGGTTTGGGTATATAGACAGATAAATTTATCATTAGATGTCCATATGAGCCAGTAACATTATATAAACTAATATCCTTAACACGGGCATTCGTACACACTAGGTCAATCAAAGTCTCATTATTAGATGTCAAGTGCGTAGGCTCCGATACCACCTGCTTAAGACCCATGTTATTAAGAAAATTTGACATTTTTATTGTATCTGACGTCTTTAATTGGAAATTTATGTTAAAGTCTCCCAACAGCACAATATAGTCATAATAACCAAATGAAGTGATAGCCTCTGTGAGAGATTCAATGCAAATGTCAACGCCTACCCAGTTTGGTCGATAAGCCAACCCGATGAGCACTCGCTGGCCATGCGCCTTGGTTGTAAGCCACATCTGTTCCAGACCCTGACTCACGTGCGTCAAACGACGGACACAAAAGTCATCCCTAACATAATAGGCCAGACCACCACCACGACCCCCCTTCATAGATTTCGGCCTAGGCTGGCTGATCAGGCGATATCCCGGCACCATTGGAGCCGTCGCGTTTCGCCCAGACAGCCAGGTCTCACATATGCCCACTACATCGCTCTGGTGCAAAGTCATTGCCGCAGTAAAATTGTCATGACCGGTATTCAACGACCCTGCATTATATAAACCAAACTGAATTAATTTAGTTTTTGCAGTCATTATCACACATAAACTAAATTCCCGTAACTAATATCCCAGTTAAAACAACGAACTAATAAAAATTCTAATAATCGATTTAAAAATAAATTGATATTCAATTTATAATGTTCACATCCCTTAAATAATAGTAGGTTCACGTCAAAGCTAATGTCAATATAAGAAAAATTGATGTCATTAAAATACGAATTGTAATTGAGGGTAGTGTAAAATAATTGTGAAGTGTTATTGTGTTGAATGATTATACCATATTGAAACAATAAAATTATACTTAAATAAATGGTTAGTAATATTATTATAAATGAATTAGTCACTCTGATTGAGCATTTTAGGACCATCACAGCAACCACCACGCACAGGACATTAAGAAAATCAATGTGAGTACATTTATACAAGTAAATAATAATTATATAACTTATTAATACGGCATTAAAATTACATTTGATTCTATTTATTTTCAGAGCCAACGTGGAGACACCCAAAAACCCTTAGCAGATCACCCTCAGTACGTACCCGAAGCCGAGGCGAGTCATCCGCACGCTCACGGACGAAGATCTTCCCATCACGGGTCCATACAAATCGGAAGCCAAGCTTTGAGCCCAGCTCCCGCGCCCGTCGGAACAGTTGGCGATTGTGATGGGTCAATCGCTCGTTCACGTAAAACTTACGGGGACTGCCAGGGAGATCGAAGCCCTCCGTCGTGGCACCGCGTCGCACCCTGGCCTGCTGGAGCAACTGGTCCCGGACAGCACGGCGCGCCAGCCTCACCACGATAACCCGAGGTTGCGCGGGAGCACCGCTGTTTCGGCCCACACGGCCGACACGCGACACGTGTGCCACGTCCTGTTCATGAAGCTCCACCCCCAGCTTTGTTCCAACCGCCCTCACTATGTGCTGGAGCCTTTCAACCTTTTCTTCTGGGATGCCAGTAATTTCCAGTTCATCAAGAAGAAGCTCCTGGTCACGGTCATTGAGATCCAGCTTCAGCTCATCAACCGAGCGCATCAACGCCTGGACCTTGGTGGGCGTCACCTCCTCACTCTTCCGCTGCTCCAGATCTGCAACCCTATCAGCGAGCCGACTGTATCTATTTCGTAATCCAAATAAAACACCCGTATTACATTATACCCGTAGTATTCACATCTATACACCATTACATATACACTCACGCTTACCACCACAAAGAAAATACAATCACATACATATACATCACGCCTAAATCCCTGTAGAGGGGTAGGCAGAGATCACGGACCCCCATTTATCCCGATCCTGACAGACCACTTTCGCTTCTTTGACATTCATACATCCTCTGATACACTCTCGGCGGTTATAGGTACTCCTAACGTCACCTTTTTTCAATATAGCGTCTATCTGACTGTTATAGGTCTTATTAGGCCGGCCCCTACGTAATTGCCCTTCCACTTCACTCATATATATTCCTTTTGTCAATCCGCTATCATTCATCCGCATAACATGTCCAAACCGTCGAAGCATGCTCTTTTCAATCTTAGTCACTACATCTTACAATAAAAGTACAATCAATAGTATCAAAACCGCGATTCTATAAAAAACCAACCTCATTCCAAGCATTGAGTATTCTTACAAAACTGTATGAAGAAAGATCTAGCCTTGTACATAGGCATAGGTCCTAAGAGATGCGCATAAATGCTTAATCAATGCAATAAATGGGCATAGCGAGAGAATTGTGAAAAATGCACAGTTCAACCCCAGGGCTGTTCGCAAATGGTACTCTAGTATTAATATTCGATAGCTCTTTAGAAACATACATACATATATTGACGCCTTTACGTCTCAAACAATATAAGCAAACTATCAATCGCCAACTGAAATGTAAGTGAATCTCTCTTATTTTAACCTTTACTCACACCTATTAACCTTCTCATACATGCTCTTCTGTTCTTCACACTACGTACACACGTCTTGAGAAGAATGTCTCCAATTTGATCTGTATGAGTTCTACGTGGCCGACCATCCAACTCTACCTTCCCCTTTGGCCTTATAGAGATCCTTTTTTATGTATCCACTTAGATATTAGATAGTTTTTACAATAGTAGTTTTAGTAACGTTAGTTTAGTATATATTCTTTTATATTTTAGATCATGGACTTGTCTGTAGAAAATTCAATATGGTTTGCTTTCGTTGGATTAGGTTTTTTCGAATTTAATGATTCAATTGGATTAGTTAGTAAAGTAATAATTGAATAATAATATATTATAAGGCTAAATACACAAATATACATATACATACAGTCAGTCAGTACCTATAGCAAATGACAGTCAGTACCTATAACCGCCGTATGAGTGTCAATGAAGCGAAAGTGGTCTGTCTGGATCTTTACAAATGGGATACCGTGATCTCTGCCTACCCCTCTACAGGGAATAAGGCTTGATGTATATGTATGTAAAGGTGATATATTCAAAGGGACAAAGATGCTTGTCTATATTGTATGTAAATGTTGACGGTCAAAGAAAGTTTTTAGGTTACTCAGTGGTTTAGAGATACATTATATATGAAATATCAATACTTTCAACTCGATAAAGATATTTGTACAGTCATATTGTAAGTAAATGATTTGCATTAAGAGCGTAGTGAAAGATTGAAATATAAATCTAATACGTACATTTCACACCTATCACGTTGGGTGGTCTATCTAGGGTAACTCGGCTTTTAGTGGCTCATACCTAACATGCTTTCGAAATTACGGACATGTGCACTCAAGCCTCTGACTACACCGCCATAATCAAAATGGAGTGTACACACAAGCCGTGAATATGTGTATGTATATTATGTATTCATCGCACATAAACAAGACTCATCTTCCAAGAATAAAACTCCTAAACTTCCCATTTCCGTTTCAAATACTAAAATAGCTCTTTCGAACAAGCCATAATAATATAATAAGCCTATAAGCACATCAACACATGTGCGTCACACCCTTTCCCCTGACGTAGGGATCGCGAATCATCAATTATTCGAATCCTGGTAAACCACTTTTGCTCCGCTGACATCCATATACTTCCGCCAACATGCTTGGCGGTTTGAGGTACTTCTAATGTCACCCTTATTTAGTTTAACTCCTGTTTGTGTATTTTCCTGTTCGCACAGATAATAGTTAGTGCTTGTAAATGGCGACATGGCTGACCACCTGTCACATTGACAGACTATCTGGTCAATACGTGGGTTCGAGGTGTCCATAGAATTACTACCTTCGCAATTGCGGAGATGGAAACCTGAACCTCTGATTACCCCGCAAGGGGTAATGGTTGTCAATGCGTTTGTCTTTTGTTTTGTCTTTTGACCCTTATTCAAGATCACCGTTATGTAGTACATCATCTGTTTATGTATAAATGACCAATATGAGATATTAAACACACTGAACAAGGTGACGTTAGAAGCGCTATAACCACAGAGTATATATGAAGAGGTATCAGTTACATAGAATTACCTCCGCGATTGCGTAGATGGACAAGTGAACCTTTATCTATCCTGCATGGGTTTAATCGTCGTGAATGTTGTAATTTATTTTCTTTTGTAGAAATAATAAAGTGGATTGATTTGGACGTCTGCCTACCCCTCTGTAGAGAGCCATACGTAAGAACATGCAATATTTGACTTACACCATTCTGCTATCACAACCTAAGTCCTTTAAAGGTAGTCACAGATATCCGTGCCGCTACGGTCAGGAATAATATCCATTTAGCCAACCGCATAACATCCTTAATTACATACATACACTTCACGACCTGTGTATACACACTCCCATTTTATTGTGACGGGTTAGTCAGAAGCTTGAGTGTCCATTTCCAAAATTTCGAAGGTATTGGTCACTGGAAGCCCTCGTTTCACTAGATCGATAGTACCCAACGTGATAGGTAGTAAACCATTACGTCATATATAGGCAATGGCTATTATCTATTCCAAGGGATAGTAAGGTTTCCTCTAGATGTTTTCCCATACCATTAGTGACTGTACATTATGTACCTTATCCTTAAGTCATTAGCATATATTTTAACCTGTCCTTACTTCTTCTAAAAAACAGGATTTTCCCTATGACATTATGATAGATCCTTTTCATTCCATCTAAAGTTCCGGATTTCTTCCACAAAGCAGCTTTTGTCAATGGCGATTTACTGCGATTTAAGTAAATACCTTTTTATTCAGCGTAGGTGTTATATGTAATTCACAAAAAAACGCATTCACGACCATTAACCCTTGCGGGGTAGTCAGAGGTTCAGGTGTCCATCTCCGCAATTGCGAAGGTAGTAATTCTATGGACAACTCGAACCCACGTGTTATGTGTATCATATTGAAAAACACGTTACATATTCCTTTTGTACAGTGAACGCTAAAAGTACAATCCTAGTAACTTTTTATAAGGTTTAAGTTTATAAGAACAAAAGACAATATTTTACATTTTTAAAACTGGCGCCACTATGCATTGTCATAGCCACTTTACGCCCGCGTGCTTCGAAATGAACAATATTGTCTTTTGTTCGTATAAACGTAACTTTAGAAAAAGTTACCGGGACTGCACTATTAGCGTTGACTGTACATAGAGTTTTTTGGTATATTCATATATTTTACAATATTTATTGCTTTGAGATTTAATCCAGATCATTAACTACGGTACACTATTTAGCACACATTACATAATTTCAGAGACGTGCAATATTGAATATCCAAAAATAGCAGTTTAAGCATATTCATGTAAAATTTTAGAAAAGCTTTCTTGAGCATATTGATATATTGTCACAGATTACTAGCCCTTTGCACAATAGATTCAATCAATCCCTAGTCCCTTAGTCGCATCTTACTACATGCAACAACGGCAACTAGAAAACTTATATTATACATAAAATATAACCTATATAAAAACGGGCGTAAGTTGTATGTATGTGGCTACTAGGTCATATTCTATTTATTGTTCTGTTTACTAGGAAGAGATTATTAAAATATTTTATAGCAATTTTAAAACCAGTGCATTTACTGGGAACAGCCCTATCTTTCTAGGTCACGGTTAAAACAGTCCACGAGTGAGGGAGACAGCCGATCCCCCATCTCCGTCGAAATGATAGGTTGATATCCCATCTTACCTACGATACTTTTTATATTTAAATGTGGCTCTCAGATTGTCAGGCCTATTCATAAAAAGGAGTTTATGGAGCGCGATACTTAAACTGGGCTGGAAATGGATTTTATATTGCTAACGACATCTGTGAATGACTTGTGTAAAGGTGAGATAAAATATTCTTGTTACTTTTGGATTTTTGATGTTAGGACCTTTAGATATGTATATTACATATATTTTTTATACGTTTACTTTAACATATATTTTAATTGGCCAGCAAACTATTACAACAGTTCCTTCTGACATGCCACCTCCAATACTAAAGTAAACCTAACCTAGGACATATCCAATGTTCTGTCCATCCCAAAAGGTAAGGACGTTGTATATTAATTTGCAATGCCAGATCCATCCATCGTCCCTAAGGTTCTACAACGCAGGCACTCAGCCTAATTGCCCTGAAATAAGGTTCTCTTTTTCATTGTTCCCAATCCTTAGGGAACTGTATCGGATGAGGGCCGGATCTTCTGATTTGTATCTTTGTTACTGTAAGGTGGTATGTTGGGTTCTGTTCTTGTATATGTTGTAGCGTGATTAAGGATTCATATTTTAGTATTTTATGTATAGTGGCTGTAGCCCAGTGGGTAAGACCTGACTTCGTATGAGAAAGATTCTAGTTTCGAATTCCGGCTTTGGTATGTAGTAATAAAGGAAATTTAGCAATGTGTTTTTCATTTACCTACATAGGCGTATATGGTTCACTATCTATCACGTTGGGTACTGTCTATGTAGTGAAACGCGGGTTTTGTTTCTTTTTATTAATACGTAGCTTCATTTCTTAAATTCGGTAGAGATAAGGTTACTCCAAAATGTGTAATGTAAGGTTGTGTGATAGGGTACGGAATAGTGTGATTCGTGATCGTTGTGATATTGTCTGGATAACGAAAGTAGATACTGAAAAAGCGCGGCAAATTTAAAATATATTAGCATTGCAACCCTAAAGTAAAAAGGAAAGGCGGAACAACTCACTTTGATACTTTGACATTTATTTTACTAGTGGATCCTTTTAATTTTGTCCGCGTTATGACGTGATTAAAAGTAGCTTATATAACTTGTTATCTCTTTATTAACTCCAAACCAAACATCACACGGATACGTCACTCCATTGTAGCGTATAAGGAACAAAAATAACAAACAAAAAATAAATAATACGAATACGTACTTACTTAATTAAAATAAAAAAATATCAAGACATTTTTACCGTACTAACCTAACCTAACTATATGCAAGTCAACCATAAAGAAACATCGACAACACGCCATCTTCGGCGTCAGAAACAGGAATGCCATACACTGATTCTGATTTTACCTAAATTTTCGGAAAACAGATACAAATTAATTTTCTTTAAAATAAAATTGCCAAGTTTTTCTCTACCTAATTAGTTAAGATATAGTGTACCTAATTACTTAAGCTATTTATTAGACCAACGTAAGGCTTACTGTAGCTCTTGAAATGATCCAACGCGTACATACGAAACTTATTTTCGATTAACACAATTTTAGCAGTCGTACGAATTTTTAAAACTCATTTTATAAAATGTTTTAAATGAGTTTGTTTTAAAAATGCCTTTTTAGAATTAATTGTTGTTAAGTACTTTCTACTTAAAATACCCTAATTGTAGGGTAAATATCCGATGGTAGGAACACTTTAGTGTTGTCATATAAAAAGTTTGCAAAATAAACCAGTATCTACTTTCGTTAGCCAGACTATATGAAAGAAGATGTAGTGACGAAAATAGAGATAGGTATGTTAAGGTGGTTTGGGCACATTGAGCGGATGGACGAAAGGAGGGTTACGAAAAGAATTTATAAAGCTATGGTGGAATGTAGTGTTGGACAGGGTAGACCGCGTAGAACTTATACAGATCAAATTAGGGAAAAATTCTTTCGCTCCTAAATGTACATAGAAATAGACGAAAATTTAATTTATACCTACATGCTTTGGAAATAAAAATTATAAATCGACTTCTTCTACTTATAGAAAGTTAAATATTTATTTACCTCCTTAATCGACTACTACTCATTGAAAAATTTATGTTTGATTTTCATTGAAAATATTTATGTCTTTTAGTGTGGCTTGAATAAATTCGCCAAAATCGTAATTAAATTAGTTGATTAGTTTAAGATTTTCAAAGTTTAAATTTATGTATAGCTTTAGGTATTTGCCTGTAAGGTATGTTATACTGTTGTAAATAAAAAAATAAATAAATAAAATTTACCTCCTATTCAACACCTGACCTGCGTAAATTTAAGCCGTGATGAAAAGATGATGAATGGCTTAGAAAAAGGTCGCAAGGTTCCAATAAAGAGGACAAAACCTTCACAATGCCTAGGCCACCTATTCAAGGCTTTATGCTCTTGCGATACCGGAAGTGACGTAGGGTCATAATAGATGACTGTGGTTCCTGAATGGTTGGACAGGAATCATGGGAAATATTGGCTTAAATGAATGTGCATTTATGGGAGTTGTATATCATATATAAGTATGTTTATCATGTTCTTTAAAGCCTTTTAGGCTTTACAGATTTACAGTGTCATAATAAGTATCCATGACTATCCGTATCAATAAATGTTATCTATAAATATAGTAATGGCGTTAATATGGAATATTCATATTTCGTTAAATATGATTAATATTTTTTTGATTGTATTTGATTTTTGATTTGATTGTACAAGGTTCTGTCCACCCCGAAATGGATTGAAGGATGTTAATGTATATGTATGTATCATTGTATCAGCGATTTGTCAGTTGCATACTAAATACTGTTTTCTATTAGATCATTAAGGTTAAGCAACGTTTAGTATGGTTAGGATTAAGATGGGTGACATACTCAATACTCATCATCGTATTTCTTTCTATGTACATTTTCGTAATAAAAATATTTACGAAATGCGTCGAATACTACGGGGAGGGAAAACATCGTGAGGAAACCAACCTGTTCCCCGAACGGCTAATAGTTAGTGCTGGTAAATGGCGACATGGCTTACCACCTGTCACATTGAGTACTAATAGTCCAAGAGCCAGTGAACCCTGGGAGTAACGGTCTTCCTGTAAGGTTAAAAATTTGCATACCTACAATTTATGGCATTCTAAAAGCAATAGCCATGACCTGGCAGGCGTCAGCCCTGCACGTCATCAACCCCTGTATTTTTTATACTGTTAGATAAATTAAATTTTAAAACTTGTTTCTGTAAGTTTGAAAATTTTATAGGATAAAGTTTATTTATTGCTCATCTTAAAAACAAAATGCCAGGCGATTTCAATTAGCAGAAGTACATGACAGGTGACTTAGAAAATGCACATTGATGAGGTAAAATAAACTTTATCCTGTATGATTAAAACTTTTATATGTTTTTAAGTAACCGTCTTAGAATATATATGTGCAATGCCAGGCGGTTTTGACCAGCATAAGACCTTGCCAGGCGATGGTACAGCTGCTAAGGACGCGCGAGTGAGAGGTGTTGCGTGAATGCCTATAGTGCGAGTGAGACCGTTTATTTAATACTCAGGGACGTATACCTACTCTCGAGCAACAACGTACAGAGAAGAATTATGCCTGAATGCCATAAATTGTAGGTATGCAAATTTTTAACCTTACAGGAAGACCGTTACTCCCAGGGTTCACTGGCTCTCCAACTATAACTATCTGGTCAACATGTGGGTTCGAAGCGGCCATATAATTGCGGAGATGAACACCTGAACCTCTGACTACCCCGCAATGTTTGATGGTAGTGAACGCGTTTGACTTTTTTTGACGTATTTCAACTTTCTCTGAGGAATAAACCGTACCATTATCTCTATCTAGACAGGTAATAAACAGCCTGTATTTCTAGACCGGTAATGACTAAACCTAGTCACGTTGAGTACTAGGTTTCCTGTAAAATGAGATATTTAGAGACCTAAGACCTTAACAGTGTCAACGGTGGTCAGACAATCATTTGTCTACCGCCAAAAGATAATACTAAATAAATTAACTTATATTAAATACTAAATAAATTATTAATTAATGTAATAAACTATTTTATGAATATATCATAACGTGGATCTTACATACATACATACATTCGCTTCACGACTTGTGTATACACACTCCCTTTTTTATTATGGCGGGGTAGTCAGAGGCTTGAATGTCCATCTCCGAAATTTCGAAGGCATGTTAGGTATGGGTCATTCGAAGCCCTCGTATCATTAGATAGACAGCACCCAACGTGATAGGTAGTGAACCGTATTGCCGTATATAGGCACTGACTATTACCTATCCTACGGGATAGGCAGGTTTCCTCACGATGTTTTCCCTCACCGTTAGCGAGTGTAAATTATGTACGTAAATGAAAAACAAATATTTAAATTTCATTCATTGGTACATGCCAGAGTCGAGATTCGAACCTAGGACTTTTCTCATACGAAGTCCGAGGTCTTACCCACTGGGCTACAGCTGCTTCAATTATTTTAATCAATACATACATACATATATTCACGCATCTACGTCCCTAAGAGGATAAGCAGAGACTATCTATCGCTACCTGGAAGAACAAAATAAAAACAAATCTCTTGTTCCACTCACATTCATTTACCTTCTGATACATGCTCTTCCATTCTTCCTTCACAAACACAATAATGATCATATTGAATACAAAATGCAAAACAGTAAACAATAAAAACAAGTATAAAGACTGCATTCACGACCATTAACCCTTGCGGGGTAGTCAGAGGCTTGGCTTACCATCTTTGGAGGTAGTAATTCTATGGCCACCTCAAATCCACATATTGACTAGATAGTCAGTACCCAATAATACAGGTTAAGCCGGTATCGGCCAGTTTGGGGATTTTACCACATAACTGCAAATGCTCCTATTATACAGTGCATTTTGCAAATGTATTTTTATTGTGAAAATATACAGACACAGATTATAAGAAAACTACATATCATTTGGTACATGCTACGAGTTTTGAACCCTCATACAATTTCTTAGCCACCACTGTTTACCCTCTTACTATATATAGTCGTGAATATCAATCCAATCAACACATATATAAATAGTATAGCAAGCTCATCTTCCACACAGTAAGCCAGGTAACCGGTTGTCATGGCAACAGAATGCATCAATGCAGCGGTCAAGCTTATCACAATGGGAGGCACGGAGGTTAGAAAAATATGGAGATGGTATATTTCTAGTTTTAAAGAAGAGTTTTATGTTTTTAATATAGGACATAAATTAAGAGTTAAGTAGTTAGTAATTCTAGATATATTTAAATATCAGAACGAAATATTTATTTGTGTATTTTGCGTGCTTAACTTTTAGCGTTACGAAGATTGTATATCAATATAAAATTAGTTTTTTTAATAAATGTTCATTCTTCGTAGTAGAACATAGTTTTAGGTACATACAGATATAATGTAGTAATGATATAAGACGGTGTGTTCAACTAGTTTGAAGCTGGTTATGGGTACAATTATACAAAATACATTACTTTTAATTACTTACTTCCTTATAAATTCAATTAAAACATCACTAGTATTCCTAACTTATTTTCCTCCTCTAATACAACAGGACAAAAACCATACGTTACATCAGTGAGCACAAAGAACCACATCTATTTTCCTTACACTTCTCAGTTCAACGGTTGGCACTTCGTATATTTGTGGGACATGGAACATCGATGATCGATATACGATATTCATCCGTATAAAGATTTATAGCCGATCTGGCTTCTACTATATCGACCATAGTAAACTCGATTCTGAAGCAATATATCTAAAGATACTCGAATAAATCTGTTCTGGGTTTAAGTAACTGCTTTCTGGGCCCCAAGTTCTACTAAGGCGTTTTAGTATAATCGTAGTTTAATATTAAACTTATTATATATTATTACTTCATTAATAGTGTGGAATTGGTAGTAAATTAGCTAAAGTGTTAAATTTTACCTTAAAAATAGCGAAATGTATAACTTTTGCTGCTTCATGAAAAACTTTAGACTGTTACTCAAGTGTTATTGAAAAGATATTTTGCTGTTATATACTTTCATAAGCAACGAGTGCCCTTGAATCATGTACTACTCTTTGTAAATATAAAGAGATATAGAAAGAGCAAATAATACATACCGTAAATATTCCTTAATTTAACTCGCGCTTTTGACTAATTTTATAGGTTATTTTGATATGTATACGGATTCTTAATAAACTCATTCCGTCAACATCAACACGCTTTGTGAACTTAAATATATATGAAGGATATTTAATATTACGCATTATACCTATATGATAATTCGACGTAGCTCAGTTGTTTGGGGTTTGAGACTGTATCAGTGGGTACAGGGTTCAAATCCCGCTTGAGCATGTACCAATGGAAATGAAGTATAATGAATTTCTATGCACATTTTCGTAAAAAAAATTACATTTACGAAATGCGTCGAATACTAAGGTGAGGGAAAACATCTTGAAGAAAACCTGTTTCCCGAACAGGTAATAGTCAGTGCTTGTAAATGGCGACATGGCTTACCACTTGTCACATTGAGTACTGACTATCTACACACGTCAACACAACATAGTCAACACGTGGGCTTGAGGTGGCCATAGAATTACTACCTTCGCAATTGTGGAGATGGACACCTAAACCTCTGACTGAAAGGGTTAATGGTCGTGAACGCGTATATTTTATCCCCATCTAGCGACTTGTCACATGCTACATGATTTTAAGTCCCCTCTTATCACGATACTATCATTATACATAGATAACTTATAAAGTTGCAGGTGTTAAAACCTTGAGATAGCTTGGTCCTCTTTTAAGTAGAGGTTACATAAAGAACATAAGCGATAATATTCTATTTTTTTTATATAAGGTGATAAGTATTGAACTTTTTCATACTCTGGGACGTAAATCTATACTAATATTATAAAGCTGAAGAGTTTGTTTGTTTGAACGCGCTAATCTCAGGAACTACTGGTTCGAAATCAAAAATTCTTTTTGTTTTAGATAGACTATTTATTGAGGAAGGCTTTAGGCTATATAACATCACCCTGCTACTATTAGAAGCGAAGAATATAATATATTAAAGTGCCATCTATGTTTCATGTAATAAAAACTTCTAAAAAAATTAAAATGTGGCATATTATTTGATATTGCTTGTATAATATAAATTAGCTGCATATCCTTCCAGTACTTCTTGAAAAGCCATCACAATTTCTCACAATAATGTATTATTTTTTACTACACACGTAATCTGATTATCATATTGTCTGATATAATACAAGTATATGTATTAGTTAAACCCTTTTGCGGTAATTAGTTAGTTGAGTGTCCATCATCTAAGGTTTGTGATAATCTTTGGTTACTCGAACCTCACTTTTACATGATAATTAATATCAATCGTGTCACGTAATTTATTTAAACATACTGTTTGCCTATTTCGATACATAGGCAAGTTACTTAACAATGTGTTCGCAACAGCACACGTATCCAGATACTTTCCCCGCCTAGACTAAGATTGGACTATTACCCGTCAGCTAGTATTATTTTTTTTCTAAATTTCGTCATAATCGTAGAACACTGATGCATGTGACCTTTTACAAAAACTAGACAAATTATTATATGTAGTTTTGTTTGGATAGTATTTTATAGCACTTTCACTTAAATACAAATGCAAAATTTTATGCAGTTTCTATTTACAATTTTTGAGATATGTTGAAAAAGCCGATTTAACTTCAATGCCCTCTTCTGTAAAGTATGGAAAATGAAGATCCGTCTATGTTCTACGATTGTGACGATTTACGTACTTAATCGCTGATTCCTGACAATGTAACCACCCCTTAAGACCAGGTGCGGCGTGCGGTGAACCCAGCCTAGCATGAGATAAGCTGAAATCTAGAAACAGTTTCTGTACCTAGGTCATATGTCACGGCCAGTGCAAGTCTTAATTAAACTTATACATTCAAGTTCTTTAACTTCTTTTGGTGTTGGCAGAACCTCGGAGATATTTCGTCTGCGCTTTGAATTTATTAGGGTAGAGCTGACATTTATATAAACACTAGCGATCCGCTCCATCTTCACACGGGTATAAAATACATAGCCTACTCCACTATTTAATGGATGTTATTATACATACGAGTATAAACCTTCCTTTTGAATCACTCTATCTATTAAAAAAACCGCATCAAAATCCGTTGCGTAGTTTCAAAGATTTAAGCATACAAAGGGACATAGGGACAGAGAAAGCGACTTTGTTTTATACTATGTAGTGATTTGTTTATTATTTTCATACAAAAGTTATATTATCTGTGTAATTGTTACGATGTCTATTATAATTATATATTTGTGTTGATTATTATTTGTTGTCTTGTGCTAGTCTGGGACGTAAAAAGAATGCTAACTAGCTGCCATTCTTCCCGATATTTTGTAGAAGGCAACTAAGACACTATTTGTAAATAGAATCTATTGGGCGATAGGCTAGCAACCTGTTAGCAATGACATGACAACGTAACCCCAATATTAATACTAAAAAGTGACCCAGGAGATTTTTCATCCCCAAAAAACTGATTATATCTACGAAGTTCAGTCCACCTCGAAAGGAATTAAAGGACGTGAATGTACGTGTATATAATACACACAGATATCTGTCCACCTTGTACATTATCAATACAGGCGAAACGACGAATTAATTAGAGAGAAGCGCAATTAAACCGACATTTGTATCAATACCGCAGAGTTCAATAAGCCACATGCCACCAATCATCTTGTCATTAGTTCCCGTACATACAACAAATATTGTCACGGCTATTAACCCTTGTAGGGTAGTCAGAGGTTCCAGTGACTATCTCAGAGGTTTAGGCGTCCATCTCCGCAATTGCGAAGGTAGTAATTCTATGGTTAGTGTTTGTAAATGGCGACATGGTTCACCATCTGTCACATTGAGTACTGACTATCTGGTCATCACGTGGGTTCGAAGTGGCCATAGAATTACTACCTTCGCGATTCGGAGATGGAAACATTTACCTCTGACAACCCCTCAAGGGTAGGAGTAAGCGTTTGACTTTTATACATATTTTTATCACGCCTGCTTCCCTGTAGAGAGGTAGGTAGAGGTCACGGATCCCCATTTGTCCACTGACAGACCACTTTCGGTTCACTTACCCGGTTATAGGTACTCCTAACGTCATCCTTTTTCAATATAGCGTCCATCTGACAGCCATATGTCTAATTGGGCTGCCTTTATATATCATGAAACTAATTCAATAATTCCAGTATTCATTCTAACATTATTCATCCTAATACAATAAAGAAACACATTTAGTTATCTTGTAATATACAAAGGAGCATATATACACGCTTACATCCCTACGGAATAGGCTGAGACTATCGATCGCCACCTTGAGCGATAGTAACCAATCTAGCTTCACTCAGTTCTATTAACGTTCTTAAGCATGCTCTCCTGTTCTTCACACTACGTCGCTTAAGCAGACATACATTTACATTCACGTCCTTAAATCCCTTTTAGGTTGGACAGAACCTGAGAGATATCAAAACATCTTGTTGCAAATTTTCAGCATGAATAATTGGGTTTGAAGATGTATGAGTGTCAATGAAGCGAAAGTGATCTGTCAGTGGGACAAATGAGGATCCCTTATCTCTGCCTACCCCTCTACAGGGAAGCAGGCGAGATGTGTATGTATGTAATTGGGGTTATGATGTCATACAGAACAATGGTAGCAGGTTGGTATTCCAACGCCTAATAGATTCCTTTTAGCCCTGGTCCTATAGTCGCCTCCTACGTTATGCCAGGAAGAACGGCAGCTAGTTAGCATTGCTTAGTAGAATGTCTCTAATTTGATCTGTCGGTATATATTTTGTGGCACATACTAAATCTTCAAAATAAATTCAAACTTAACACGTTATATAAATTGCCTTTTGACATAATCTAAACGTGTTATATAGGCTTTTAACACGTTTTAACTGATTATTCGCATGACTATCTGTGATATACAGAGTTGATAATGTTTAGTTTAAACGAACCTAATTATCACCTGACAGTCCACATTCAACATGATATGGTTTCCTATCCCGTAATAAATAGATAAAGGATATTTCCTATGTAGAAGAATAGGCAGGTTTTTTTTAATGCTATCCCTTTCTATAGAAGTTACAGACATAAACTTGAAATCGATTTTTGAATTGAGGTGAAAGTGGATTTATATAAAAGAAATAGGGTAACGTAATCTCTACTTAGCTATGTTAATAAAATTATGATTAAGTAACTAATGATTATTCAAAGACAACAGTTTTTATTTGTATCACCTCCGAAACAATGTTTAGTTTGTTTCAAAATGAGTATGAATAGTTTAAGATAGTATTTCGATTCAAAAACCAAGGCCTTTTGTATGTTTAGAAAACAAAAAGTATTTAACCAATGCTTCCATCTTTTCTTATTACTTAAAAACATTTACAATTTACTAAAAACTCGTATTCAAACACTTTTTGCAAATATAACTATAAACCATCTTCGACTTCGTTTTTCTTCGGTTGTAGGGGCTGGCGGCGTTGCTGTAATCATGGCGACCTAATGACAAGTGCAAACGCCATGGCATCAGTGTTTGTACTTGAGCCGACATAACCATAGTGGTGAATGGCTTATTAAAGAAATAAAAAAATAATAATAAATAAACCTTCAAAAACCATAATCATTTCCTTACAAACAGAACCGATCGGCAACTACGTATACCTCGTACCCCCCATACACCTCGTACCCCCTCAGTCGGACCCCTAATGACAAATGACGTGGTCTGAACCTTTTTCTAAGAGAACTATCCATTAAGATGTCAAAGGTCTCGACTCAGATCCACGCGATTAAGCTGAGACAATACAGATTGTGAGCAACTTCGGAACCTTGGATTGCTGGATTCATGGTCACACTAGGGCATGTATGTAGATTATTATTATTTAATTCTTAATTGCAATTTCTGAAAGATAAATAAGAAAAAAAAAAAAACAAAGGAAAATTCTATAAACACAGTAAAAGGTTTCTATTCATACAGACAATTATAACATGAGGAATATATACAATAATGAAAATACATATATAAAGACAAACGCGTTCACGAGTAATAACCCTTGCGGGGTAGTCAGCGGTTCGGGTGTCCATCTACGCAATTGCGAAGGTAGTAATTCTATGGCCACCTCGAACCCACGTGTTGACCAGATAGTCTGTACTCAATGTGACAGGTGGTAAGCCAAGTCGCCATTTACAAGCACTGACTACTACCTGTTCGGGGAACAGGTAGGTTTCTTCACGGTGTTTTCCCTCACCATAATATGAAATTATACATATATAAATACAAACTAATACTATTATCATAATGTTATGTAAGCAATCTCTGTATTTCTGGTAATTAATACAGATATTGGTTTAAATAACACTATTTCAGTCAGCTGATCAATGAAGTAGCCATTTTGAATTGAATTGTGTTTAACTACTTGCTCGCGGCCACGTGGCTAATATAATTCTCCAATTTACCTTCAGTATAGGCTAGTTTAGTAATCTTATACCTGTGGTAAGTTATAGGGTTGAGTAAAAAATAAATAGGATGAAATAAAATATCACATTTAATAATAAAAAAAAAATAGTGTCATAGTAGATGTTTATCTCACTGACATTATATTATTATTTTGGACACACGCACATTTATTAAATGAACTAAATTGCTAAGTACGATTTAAACATACATATAATACATCATGATATAAACACATATTTACAGCATAAGCACCCCGTGTGAACTAATAATTAGCAGCGACTTTTGTTTGTTTTTGGAAGTAATTACACTACACTACTGAGACAGTTCAACGGCGAGGGAAACGCCGTAAAGAGACTTGCTTATTCTTAGGAATTGGTAATAAAGACTTTCTGTTTATTGAATTGTATGAAACGATGTATGTCAATGAAACGAAAATGGTTTCACAAGATCGAAAAGAATAGGGAATGAACATATTATCTCTAAGAGTGACGTTAGAAGTACATATAACCGCCGAGTGTGTATAAGGAGGTGTATGAGTGTCAATGAAACGAAAGTGGTCTGTCAGGATCGGGACAGATGGGAATCCGTGATCTCTGTATGTATGCTATGCATGTACGATGTGTATGTATGTATGCTATTATCTCTGTTTACCGCCCTATTGGAGACAAGCGTTATGTATGTATATAGAGACATGACGTGTCAGATATCATGTTGGATGCTGGCTACCGTAATACTAAGTTTCAAATAATCAAAGACTATTTATTACATTGCTCATGTGATAGTAATCGTTGAATGTAGATATCAATATATGACTATAACAGTTGTAAGTAAATGTGTTAAGATTACTCGTATAGTACCTTTCACCAATGTTCCATAAATGCCATCTCAACTTCAATATGCATAGCAGTAACCAAGATTATATTTTATCTTTAGCTAAATCAGCGGATCGATTCTAAGTGAAAGCAGAGTTAAGAACTACGCTTTTCTTCTGCTTTCCAGTCTAGTCGTTTTAATACAAACGTTATATATTATGTATTTATCTATCTATATTTTAAATATATTATAGTTCCTAAATATACCTTGTTTTGAACGCTTAAATATATCAACAAGTCTTATATATACTTACAAGGGACTAGTCCAATTAATGTAGTGTCTTACAACTAATAACATGCCTTCGAAATTTCGGAGATGGGCACTCAAGCCTCTGACTACACCGACACAATAGAAAAGGGAATGTGTATACACAAGTCGTGAAGCGTATGTATGTATGTAGTCCTACAATACTACTATTACTTGTACATCACTATTCTTATATTAAAGGAATCTTCCATTCTCGTAACCCTAGTAAATGTACGTTAGACTCACACGTTTCATTCCGTTCCCATCTTTTTTTGACCCCTTATAGGTCCCAACAGAACCGTTTCGTGCAGGAACCTTTATTTGTTAATCTAAAACAAAGACCAACGCGTTCGCGACTTTTAACCCTTGTCTGGTAGTCAGAGGTTCAGGTGTTCATCTCTGCAATTGCGAAGGTAGAAATTCTATGGCCACCTCGAACTTGTTGACCAGATAGTCAGTACTCAATGTGAAAGGTGGTAAGCTACTTCGCCATTTACAGGCACTAACTATTACCTGTTTAGAAAACAAGTAGGTCTCCTTACGATGTTTACCTTTACCGTAGTATACGATGCATTTCGTAAATATATTTTTATTATTTGGTTATCTATATGGCGTGTTTCGATGTATTGTCGACGCCAGTTAGGTAAATTAAATCTGTGTTTAGATGGGTTAGGGGTCCACTAATAACAAAGATCTAACTTATCTCGAACCCACGTGTTGACCAGATAGTCAGTACGCAATGTTCCTAATGGTAAACCATTTAATCATTTACAAGCACTAACTATTATCTGTTATTGGAGCAAGTACGTTTCCTTACGATATTTTCCCTCACCGTAATATTCGACTCCTTTCGTAAACGTATTTTTAATACGAAAATGTACATAGGAATTCATTAAACTTAATTTCCATTGCACAAACGGGATTTGAACCCTGTACCCACTGATACAAATTCAAGCCCAAATTTGAGCTACGTCGAGTTCAATTTATTTCTTAAATCTAACGACAACCCTAATAAAAATTAGACTACGACGTACTACGTATAGTAGTTATATACTTTTGTTTGTACTCAAATGACGTCACGAATAAAATGTTCCCTCATAATGACAGTGTTCCCAACTCCAACATTAAGGGTTAAAAGCCCAGATCTGAGATCTCGATCGTCACCCGGTCTCGGTCTCAGCGGAAATGACAGCGAGAATGTCATTTTGACAGATGATAACGTCATCTTCCAGCAATTTATCACTAAGGTGTCACTTACATGATAATATGAATTAATTTATCGCGTAACCCTATCTTTAGATAGCCTAGGCCTTGCTTTGTTATAGTCTAGGCGTTGCGTACAAAAAGGATGAATTTAATCAAAATTTAAGATATAATATATAAAAACACATTACGCCCGACTCTCCGTTGAGGTGTAGGCAGAGATCTCGGCAGCCCATCTGTCCCCATCCTAACAAACTACTTTCCTTTCATTGACACTCGTACAAACTAGGCGGTTCTAACGTTATTTGTTTTTTGAAATTTATACTTGAGATACTGTGCCTATTTCACGGTTCAGAATATTATAATAGTCACTGTTTGTTCACGGTCAAATACAACACTATCATTTCAATAATAAGACAAACAAAAAGACAAACGCGTTCATGACCATGACTCTTGCAGGGTAGTCAAGGATTCAGGTATCTCTGCAATTGCGAAGGTAGTAATTCTATGGCCACCTCGAATCCACGTGTTGACTAGATAGTCAGTACTCAATGTGACAGGTGGTAAGCCATATCACCATTTACAAGCACAAACTATTACGTGTTTGTGGAACAGGTAGGTTTTCACACGATGTTTTCCCTCACCGTAGTATAAGTAGTAGTATCATTTCAATAATGATAACATTAAAACCTTTATTACACGTAACTGTATAATTACCCCAAGTTCAGTGTTAAATCAACATTTCATTCATGCAATAATGTCAACTATTTGTACACAACAATGTTGACCAACATGTTGTTAAACATTGGTTGTTTAATTATCTCATTATACAACTGTTGTGTATAATTGGGCCATTGTTGTCCCAATGCCACCGATATACAGGGTAGGCAATTGATTTGTGTACCCTACGTCACGATTGGGCAAATACGAGGGAGATAATTAGTTTGCTAGTGTGTTTGTTAAGTAAACAAACATATACATATGTACACAACATATTAATATTTAAGCGTCTGTAGTCTAGTTGGTTAGACTTCTGACTTCTTATTAGAGATCGTAGGTTTGAATCCCGGCGCTAGCATGTACCAATGAATGAAATTACGTACGTAATTTACAGTTGCTAACGGTGAGGAAAAATATCTTGAGGAAACCTGCCTATCCCGAGGGATAGGTAATAGTCAGTGCCTGTATGCGACAATACGGTTCTCCCGATAGCTAAGTTAAATGTTGCTGAGAAAATATGGTTTAAGCAATTCTGTACACTCAATATAAAGTGATAAAATGACGTCAGTATGTACTTACAGGGTAATGAATTTAACAAGCATAATATTTATTTAATTAGCTAAGCCTTTGTGCTACGTAATCCCTATGTAACCAACCTTTATGAAATTAACATGCCCTACCTTCCTAACCATGCCTTTTTTAAATTAAGCAATGTTCATTTTTCTATAGCGTTAGTCTACCTGAAAGGTTTTACACCTATTTTAAAAGGCAACCATACATATAAATTCAGGTGCCTTAATCCCTTTCGCGGTGAACAGTTCTCCTTGGTTACTTTTAGCATTAATATTAGGATTGTGATGGCATTTATATCGACATAAGTGTTAGTTTGCTAGCCCATCACCTAAATGATTTTGTTGACCTTTTAACTCTCAGAAAACGCCTAAAATTTGCCATGAAGAACGACAGCTTGTTAGCAGTTGTTTACTGTCCAGATCGATATAGAGACAAATATAATATGATAGATATCTACGCTACGCTATAGATCATATTATACAATTTCTTAAGGTGGTTGTACTTAGCGCGAAGTACAAAAGAGAATGTATGCGAAAGTGGGTGAAAATGGGCGTAATTGAGATTAGAGAGATTTGTCAGCATCGTTCAAGGTGTTAAGGCAGAAATCTCTATCTCTTTTGGAATTAGAGTATAGAATATTCAAATCTCAACTGCCTACATTACTTCAAACTCATATATTAAAACAGAATGTAACATAGAGAGGTTTAACTCAACTATTAAAGCTAAAAGCCTGTGAGTTGGTAATACTTTTTGATAGATTTCATTTTTGGTTGTGCGGAATTTGGTAGTTTTGAAGGGCGGGCGGAAAATTCATTCACAGTATCAACATTGATACTATTATACATATAACCATACATACATATATTCAAGCTTCTACGTCCGCAACGAGATAGGTAGAAATTAAAGATTGCCACCTTGATCTTAGTTGATCCTGACAACTCTCTTGCTTTACTCACACCTTAACCTTCTCAAACATGCTCTTCTGTTCTTCTCGAAGATAATTTAGTATAAAACATGAAATAGACCATATAAGCTTAATTGCAGGTATAAACTATTTCATTTTAAGATGAAAATATTTGCCGTTTCGTCTCAAGAACGTAATTATGAAAATACAAATATGGTTTGTAAATGGAAAGCTATTTTGGTTATATTGTGTATATGTTACACGCGCTGAATTAACTAGTAAGGTTAGGTTAGTAGGAAAAACTAGTTTAGCCTAGGCAAAACTAGTTTGTTCTAAAATCGGGTTTGGCTGGTAACATATACATTGTTTGAAATAACTAATGTGTATACAGTTAGTATGTATACTAGCACTATTGTAAGTCAAGACAAATTGCTATTAGGGATTAAGGCAACTAAACCTTCTGATGTTTGATAAACGAAGTTACTCGTAGTGTCAAAAAGAGTAAAAATAAGAAAAACTAAGGTTTATTTGGTTAAAATTGATTGTGTTTTAGTCATGGGTATTAACCATAAATAATATCTGAATATATAGGTAGTAAAAGAATAGGTAGTAAGTAGGTAATATATAGGTTTAGCGAAATGGATTTTGGAATATAAAAAATACATATATTCAAAATTCTTTATAATTAACATTTTACTTCAAATTAAGCGGTTTTAAACTCACATGTTAATCAAATATTTACTAGCTATCGTGACAGGTGGTAAACCGATATTTACTACCTAACGTGACAGATGGTAAACCTTAGTAATTTATTTGGAATACATAAAAATAATATGAATACTTATGGAAAACATCTAAGGAATGTGCTGGGAGATTTTAATTATAAGGTAGGTATGCAGAAGCTGTGAAAAGGTATTTGGTATTTCCGAGAGCATGGTTAAATTAAAATAGTATATTTTTAGAGGAATCTTTTAATTATATAAAATTTTGAAGTGTTTTATATTTGTCATGTTATATTATAGGTACAAACATTTTATTTTAGATTTCATTTTTATATATATAATTAATTTAGTAAAATAATTGTTTCACGTATGTGTTGTGTGCCATTTATAGATATTCATTCATTCATTTCAAAAAGCTGAAATTCAACTCGTTTTGTCGAAAGGGGATTTAATAAAGAGGGATGACATTAGAAAGAATATTTGGCCACCATTGATATATTGCCAAAATCTAAAACAAAAACTTCAAAGCTACTATATACTATAGCTATACAACTAAGTACTCACCTTGCCACAAATAAACATCAATGCTCATTGGAATTTCGTTCATTTCAATTCTTTATCAACGTAAACATAAACACGTAGCACTCATAACTCCTTTTTCAACATTCCAGTTACATTTAAACACTCGAAACCCAACGTATATCAACAACTATAATATTACAAGTACTGTGGGCTTAAACTTTGGATAGTCCGCGTGTGTTCCAAAAGGTTTTAACAGACGTCTAGTCTCCTCAACCGTTGAGATGAAACTGAGATACACAGATAACGTGTCGGCGCGCGCAGGCAGCTTTCTCTCGAAGGCTGTGCTGCTGTTTTCGTCTTTCCCCCACATTGCCTTATCAGTTCGGAGATACGGAGTCTATTGCAAGGTTTGTGTATGATACTTAGTATTGCTAATAGTTTTGAATATTACATTGTAATATAAAGGATCGGTAGTATTGTAAAAGAATAATAAAAGGTTACAGGAATAGTTAAGGCTGAATATGGAAGTGAGGAAATGTGAATTTGAATTAATTATGTTTAGAAGTTAATTTCTCAAATAATGAGAAAATGAAATCTTAAAAACAGTAGGTTTCGGGTATAACAAACTATAATAACTATAATTATTACTATGACTATAATAACGAGTCTAGTAGCTATAATAAATTTCTATAAAAACAGTTTTTGTAGTTAATCGGATGATAGGCCAATAATAGAGTGAGGGAGACATTGTAAAGCCTAATTTTTACTAGTTTCTTTGTCGTGTCCCGCGTTAGTTTGGGACGTAAAAGGCTCCTGACTAGTTGCCCTTCTTTCCGGCTTGACGTAATAGGTGACTGGGTAAATGAATCTATAGAGCTAATGCTTAATAGTTAACACTAGCAACCTGACTTAAATACTCCATATGACGTCACAGCCTTAATATTTGTGATAAAAGTGTCTTAGTAGACATGATATCATCTAAAGCTTCTGCCATAAGCGAAAGGAATTAAAGGACGAGAATGTATATATATTAGTAGACAAAATAGGTTCCAAGAAACACGTTTTCTCTCACAATTCAGCACATCTCGAAAACGTAAACAATCGTGAAGCGTATGTTCTTCATTTCATTACTCATGACAGTCTCATGTTAAGTTGAGTAATAAAACGTGAGTTTAATAACTTGTTTACACAAGGAGGCTGTATTTAACTCTCTAATTACATCGTAACAATGATCGTTGCCATGGCAACAGACTCTATCGTTTGATCAGCAAGTTAAGTGACGTAATGATAATGTATATGTGTCATAAGTTATATGAAGTAATGATAATGAATATTTGACATACATACATATATTCACGTCTCTAACGTAATAAGCAGAGTATATTGATCGCCACCTGAAACGATCCTGACAAATCTCCCTTGTTGCATCAGTACCAGGTTCTAAGTCCATCACCGTTTACAGATTTATTATTTTCATTTCCGATTTTGGGGATATTCTAAGTCTTGTCAAAGAAAAAAGTTTGGTTAAAAAGGCGTATGGATGTTTCTTAAGTGGTTTTACAAAATTGCAAAAGAAATAAGGAACCGTGATCTCTGCTTACTCCTCTTTATGGATATATGCGTAAATATATGTTTTTTTTACTTAACTAAATTCTACAACTACCTAACTAGGGAGATAAAAGTTATATGTACATAATTACAATACTACAACATTACTTCGAATGGCTTATACTACGAACATCTATACTACGTATGTAATGAAATTGCTGTAGTCATTGGTATGCAGTACGTAGTATATGCACTGCTTCACTTTTACGTGTGAATGTGTCTGGGATTGGATTGGAATGTTACGTACATATATTCACGCCCCTTTATATCTTGCAGAGGTAGACAGATCGTTGGAGATATAATATCTTAGGTCACTTTTAGCAAATTTGGCTTTGCTGTAAAATATTGATGATAGGTTGCTAGCATATCACTTATTAACCTCTAGTATTTTAGTTGCTTCTTATGACATTTTGAGGCAATTTCCTTTTTTAGAATGTAACTACAGGATCTCTTTAAAAAATTTAGTATAGTAACATACATACATATCGCGCCCGTTTCCCTGTAAAGGGATAGTCAGAGATCACGGATCCCCATCTATGCCGATCCAGGCAAATAATTCTACTATACCTCGCTTCAGTGATAGTCATACACATAATTTTAAGGATCGTAATGATTATACATTACACATAAAGGAATATTGAATAAGTTACATTCATCTCAAAGTGAAATCTGATAATCTGATATGAATATCGTGAAAGAGTGTGCAGAAGTTTGATGACAAAACGGTTTCTATGTCCTTAATAGTTTTATTAGAAATATTTTCAAATATTGAGAATATTTAATTGCAATATTAATGACTTTTTTCATGTAAAAAGTATTTTTTATTGTGTTTCATTAAGTAATATTCATGATTCTTATTTTGAATATAAAGAATTTCATTTTATTTCACTGTTATACTTAAATTACAATGGTAACTAGCCAACCAATTATATTAACTCAAAATCCCTCAGTCATCTTTTACGACACAAAAACAGTTAGTTAGCATCTATATACGTCAAAACTACCACGATAAACTCACTTAAATTGACATTTAAATTCTCGCCTAACCTTTCCGAAAATTAGTTCAAAATTCGAAACTTCAAAATTAATTCTCAGGTAAATCTTGTATATTTTGTCAGAATTAAGCCTTCCAAGTTCTTAATGAATCATCACGGGTCACATCACGAGTGGGGCTGCAGGCAACAATTAATTCTTCAACGTGGGATCATTTGATTTTAAAGTTTGAACTTCGGAATAGAGTTCGAGAGGCAGCGGTTGTCAAAGTGTACTATTTAATATGATTTAAGAATAATATTATACGTGGTAATGTTTAGTTAGATTTTATATACGATGTTAGATACTGAAACCTTTAGTATATGTTCAGCTGGATTGTGAATTAGCTGGGTAAAGATAAACCTATAAAAACTTATTATGAATATATATATATAACTTAAATCGAATAAAATACAGTAATAAAAACAAAAAAAATATCATGAATAAATGTCAATTTTATTGACAAGGTATAAGCGTCTCAATAATGCACGATTGAAATTAACTTTTCCGTGTATAATTTCTGTTAAAATTATTCATAGGTAGTATTGATATCCTAGTAATATTTTGTTCAACTTCTCAAGGAGAGTGTACGTAGCTTGAAGAACAGAAGATCAAGTATGAGAAGGTTAATGTGTGTGAGTGAACCAAGGGCGAATTGTCAAAATCATTCCAGCTGGCGATCAATAGTCTCTGCCTATCCCATTAGGAACGTAGAGACGTAAATACATTTTTGTAGTAATCATCTAAATATACTCTGATTAAACATATCAAGGTTTTTTACTCATTATTTAATACGTCTAGTAGTCTTTTTTGATACTTAAATAAATAAATATATTCTTTTTTGAAACTTTGACAACAACAGATCGCCCGCCTATCTGCGTAGTCACTGTTCGCAGGTGGAATAACTTCGACTCAGCAACCGGGCGATGGCCTGGTCACCGCTTTAATCACTTTCGTTCGTGCCTTTTGTTGGGATCGGACTGGGTGTCATAATTAAATCTGACAGCGGGGAAAAATTACTGAGCGAAAGAATTTTACGGTGTAATTTTTATTTTCGTGTTTGTTTGTGGACGGTTTGGTTACATACATACATATATTGGCCTTTACGTCCTTCAGGGGGGATACATACCTACCAAGTTTACGCCTCTAAGGGGATAGGCAGAGACTATTGAACGTCACCTGGAAGGATCCTGACAATACTCCCTTGCTTCACTCACACCTATTTCTCAACCTATTAAAATGATCTTCTATTATATTATATGATACAAAGATTGTAACAAAGAATCTAAGAGTTTATAGTCTGGGTTTTTAGCTTCAAGACATGACAAGATACATACATACAATCACACCTGTTTCCGTACAGAGAAACTGGGGTTTCCTTCATCCTTTCGAATATCGTAGGCGTGTATGTGTAAAGAAATAGAAAACTATTAGTATAAGTAAATATTAGTTGAGTGTACATAAAACTTACAGTAACGAAAAATCATAAGCTCCTCTTTAATTAGTTTGTAAGAGTTCATTAATCTTGAACAAACAGTTTGTTTGTAAGAGTGTTTAGATTAGTTGAGGTGATAGGAGGATCAAAAGTGAGTAATTTGATACGGCAATATGTAAAATAACACTTACATATAGTTTTTAAATCCTTTTCGGGGTGGACACAATATTTCCTAGGTCAATCAGCCTATGACAATCCACTTCTGGACGTAGGCCTCCCCAAGGTAACGCCACAAAACACGATCACTTGTGGCCCTCAGCCAACCACTACCAGCGACCTTTTTTAGGTCATCGGTCCATCTAGCAGGGGGGCGTCCCACACTACGTTTACCGAGACGCGGTCGCTTTATAGCATAAATATATAATATTATAGCTTGCAATGTAAAAATAGAACATTGTTGACAGGTAGCTAGTCCATCGCCCAAAAGATTTACTCTTAGTACCTTCCTACGAGACGCCAAAAAGAACTGCAGCTAGTTAGCATTTTTTTACGTTCATTGATCTTACTACATGTCACATTGAGTACTTACAATCTGGTCAACGAGTGGAATCGGTGGCCATACAAAACCATGCATTTCATGAATCTCTTTCATGAATCTCTTTCATGAATCTAATTCAATATTTTTCTGGAAAGATTCAAGAGGTAGAAGCCTCTTTCTATTAGCAACAAGGTAAACCAAACATTCAACTTTCCCATACCATTTTCCCACCTCGTGGCATTGAATAAAAAACTCCAAGTTTGAAAGTTAGACATTCCGTTAATTGTGCTCGCGCTCATTAATTATTCAAGGTGTCAAATCCGGAGTTGTTGGGCGAATGGGCCTGCCCGCGAAAGCCTTGGTAGGACCGATAATCGGACCGATTTTTTGTTATACATGCTCATAACTACTATCGCTAAATTGACTTTTATGCACACTCAGTGGTTATAGGTACTTATAGGTACTTTTAACATTGGTCGTCTTTTTTAAAATATACCAACATATATATTAATGTACTTTTATCTCTTTGGTGTTGGATAATTTGTACCTTCTAACCCTTGTATACTAATCCCTAATCTTTGGATACTTTTAGTATTTTTATAGAGTTATTAATGACATATGTAATATGTAATATTTTTGAAAGCGTGCTAGCTTTTTGCCCAGTAGATTCTAAAACCGTAGTACCTTATCTACAACGATATGTCGTGATGATCGGCACCAATTCATATCATTTATATTACAGTTCTTTCTTTATTTTATTAAAGAAATACGAGGAAATACTTTATTAAACAAGTAATTAATGTTTACTAATTACTGAATATACAAATAATTAAGTTACAACATTTTTATCAATGTCAGATTTTTGGTAAGATGTATGTTTTTTATTAAAATCGGTACGTCCCATTTTATACCGATTATCGTACATGTACGAACCACTTAAGCGTTAGCGACTGAAGCCATATTTCATGGCGGTACGTGAGTCCAATGCTGATTTTAATTAATTCGTTTCACAGGAACAGGAAGTTGGAACCATCTTGAAAATTTGGGAGCGGAAGGGAGTTTTGGGTTATTTGAATATTTTTGGGTTTAAGTTCGGTAGTGCAAAGGTGTGTATCAAGAAGGGTTAGTGAAACATAGGTTCTGATACCTTAAGTAATAAAAAACACTTTTTTGCACCGCAATGGAACATGCAAGAACTATTCGCATGTTTGCCTTCAAATCTGACTCTTGTATAAGTTGTATTATGTCGTCTTGTGTGTTGTTGTAGTTGCAAAATAAACGTTTATTATTATTATTAATTTAGACTTTTTTGTAGGTGTCTCTGACTACCCTGATAAATAATCAGTTATGTTATAAAAACAATAATATATTATAATAGAGAATAATAATTATGATACTTTCCTAATTATGAAGCAATTTCATGACAGTCTATTAATCTATAACGTTTCCTATATTATTCAACATTTAATAAAAATACATTTATGTAATGAGTAGATTACTCCAGTGACGGAAAATATTGTGGGCAAACCCGAACAGGTAATAGTTAGATTTTGTAAATGGCGATATGGCTTGCCACCTGTCGTATTGAGCACTAACTATCTGGTCAACACGTGGGTTCGAGGTAGCCATAGAATTACGACCTCCGCGATTGCGGAGATGGATACCTGAACCTCGGATTATTGAACCATAGGTTAATGGTCGAGAACGCGTTTGCCTGTTTTTTTATATAAAATATATAATATAATATATAAACATGACATATCAATTCAAGATATATCTAATTAGATATGTAAGTACATACAGTAAGAAATGTAATTCCCACACCACAAATTACAAAACGCAATTACAAGTAACAAATTAACCCAATCCTTTCACGAACAACCAAGGAGGTAAAGGATAATTCAAACCTCATTTTTCACTACATACTACGAACCCGTGTTATGCTACGAACATTCAAATGATAAACAGAATGTATGTTGAACACTGATTCGGTAATAAATAAAACAAGATGAGTGGGTGTGCTAACAACCACCTTAAGATGATCCCTGATTTCATACAGTTTCTTAGAGCTTAAGGTTGAGATAATCTGGTTTGTTTATCTTGAACTGTATCAAGGGTTACAAGTGGAATAATTTAAGCTGCGATTCGGTTATTGTAACGGTTTTTCCGTATGGAGAATTAAATTGGCTGTGTATGTTGATGTGAGACAGTTTTATATAAACGTGGTTTAAATCATATGTTACATCAATTTGATTAAATTTTGTATTTATATGTATGTTAACAATTACAAATAAAAATTAGATAAAGACTAGTGATTTTATATGTATTATCTCTAAAAACTGGTCTGAAACATTTAGTTCTGTATACCTCGTTTGAAGTTAGTATACCTATGCTTATGTTTTAACTTTTAGCTACACACATAAATTTTATTACAATTTCTAGCATATTAAATGAAATATCTCTGTTATCAACGGCAGTTATTTCGGGTGATATACTGAGAAAATCTACTCATATTCGCCCAGTGTGTATGAGGAGGTATATGTACATGAACAAACCGAAAGCGGTTTGATATCTGCCTACATTTCTGTAGGAATACAAACAAAATGTGTATTCATATAAACGTCAGGTTAAAAGTCATAATTACTACCTTTGCAATTGCGGAGTTTGTCACCTCAATCTCTGACTACCCCGTAAGGGTTGATGGTCGTGAACACGTTTGTATTGTTTGCCTTTTTATTTATGTTACGTTATTTAACCTACAGCCTTACTACAAAAGTACAAAATATCGTAGCAATCGAAGGCTGTATAAAAATCATAGAAAGCCCAAAAGGGTCTGCTCTTCGTTAATTAAAAGTTGCGAATGGGATTAGACGCAGCAAACAAAGTCGGGTATTCTTACTCGAAATTTCGTTATCTACTTTGATTGTTACAATTTAATTGGACGGAGTTCAGCCGAAGCGGTCTACGCTGTAAGTGATAGCTTTAGAATATAGGATTTTGGAACTTATATTTTTGATACTGGTTTAATTAGTAGTACATCCTAATAGATTATCGTGTACATAACAAGAGGTTTTACGAGCGGGGTATTAATTACCTAAATTTAGTTTATTTTAATTTATGTGTCATACGCGACTTAGAAACTTTTGTTATCTTCAGTTCAACATGATTATGGAAATGTGTTTGTAGGAATTGAGTACGTTATAATTAATAATACGCTATAAAATACCGTATTATTAAATAAAGTAAGTAGCATCAGAACTAAATATAATTACTAATAATTTTGGCTCTAAATAATAACATTGACTTGGATCCTTTCTGCATGACCCCGCCACGTTTCGAAAACCATCTCGGCATAATTTCGTCTCGATCTAATGAGTGAGCCTTAAGATTAAATTAGTTTAGTAAACAAATAATAATTTTTGAAATTTGTTTTGAGTTGTACAAAAATTTTCTTTGAAGGAACACAAACTGGTATACTAATATAAGTAGGTAGGCATAGCTTTAGCTCAGTGAGTAGTATAAGTACTCAGGAAGACAGAATTAGGAAAAGTTTTAGGTTCGATCTTTAAAAGAAGATGCTATAATAGGGTTACCACAATCTTGACAAAAAATCCCACATGCTTTGAGCGTACTTAATACTTTTATTCGGTGCTAGCTAAACGTAAAAAGAATGCTAACTAGCTGCCGTTCTTCCTGGAATATCGTTGGAGATGACTACGGGAGTATAAGTAAATGGGCTAGCAATCAGTCATGAATGTACCATATGACATCACAGTCCCAATATTCATGCTAATAAGTCACCAATGAGATAGATGTTGTATTGTTTCCTAGGTTCTGTTCACCTAAAAGGGATTGAAGGACATGAATGTATATTTATGTGCTTTGAACGTGACTATCAGGGCGGTAATAGTATAAAGTTGGCTTAAAGCTTACAGGTCTTTCAGATCATTCCACTTACCCCAATTTCCTTAATCATTTAGTACAACTTGCCAAGTAAAAATGCAAGTTTTACATACTCATTATCATGATATATACGTATTTTTTCCAATATGTAAAATACTTAGAAAATGCAGCGTATAGTATGGTTAAAGAAAACCTCGCGAGGAAACCTACCTGCTCCCCGAACAATAAACAGTGCTTGTAAATGGCGACACGGCTTACCACATGTCACATTAAGTACTGACCATATAGTCAACATGTGGGTTCGAGGTGGCCATAGAATTACTACGTGCAATTGCGAATGTGGACCCCTATCTCTGAACTACCCCGTAAGGGTTAATGGTCGTGATAGCGTTTGTCGTTTAAAAGCAGATGTTAGTGCCGTGCTAGCTGGGATGCAGAATAATGCAAACTAGCTGCCGTTCTTCCTGACATGTCATAAGAGGCGACTAAGGGATTAAGGGGTCAATGGAATCTGTTGAACGATAGGCTAGCAACCTGTCACCAATGTTCCATATAACATCACAACCACATATTCATGCTAAAATGTGACCTTGCAGATTTGATCGTCTCCAAGGTTCTGTCCACCCCGAAAGGGATTAGAGGACGGGAATGTATATGTATGTATATTATATACAGAACTAAATGGATCATTTAAACTGAAACTAACTCAAATCTCTTTATATACGAATTTAGGAACTCGACATGCGCAGTTTTGCTAAAGAAACTAATACTAAGACGTTATAGATTTTGCGAGTACAATGTGGTGAGAAATGACGTCGCATGCTAGTGAAGGAGTAGGATGGAATGTGTTCAGGTTTTTTTTTCAGGATTGTGTAAGAGAAAGTTAAGAATAATGAGTGATTTATGGTTGTGATCAGGTAATGATCGTTCTACATACACATCACGCCCGTATCCCTGTATCGGGGTAGGCAACGATCACGGATCCCCATCTGTCCCTATTTTGACAAACCACATCTCGCTTCAATAACACTTCATACATCTTTTTGCTTCACTGATAGCCGTATGACTTTGAGCCGGCCCCTACGCAACCGCCCTTCCACTTAACTCACATTTATTCCCTTTGTCAATACACTATCATTCATCTGCATAACATGTTCAAACCATGATCGATTACCTCTTGAATTATTCCGTAAGATATTTCAATAAAGACCAATGAGAATAAAATTGTAATATTTGTAGCCACACTGAAAAAAATTGCACATAATATATATCTATCTATAACTTCTTTTTAATATATAATAGTCATGAAATACTCATACTAACTAGGTGTAATATTTAATAGTTAAACTTTTCACCTCTTAACTAATAACTCTTAACTCGCTTAAACTATAATAAGCCCTCGTTTGGATCTGTGAAGCGATGCCACAAGTTGCTTTGATATCGTAAGAGGTGTGAGCGTCTGTTAATTAGCTCTTTCGAAGCAGTTCAAGGAAGAATGAACCCTATTCCGTGAACAGTAAGACACCTTAATCTTTAGCCTTACAAAAGTGATTTATGACGTTCTAGATACGGATCACGGTAGTTTCTTTTTTGCTGAAATAGTGTTGGGAAAGGTGTTACTGGGGTAAATACTTATTTTAATGAGTAAATAGTTGTAAACTTATATACGCTTTATTATGCCAAGCTAAGATAGTCAAGTTGGCGATCGACTGGTTATAATGTAGTAGAACAACTTACAATAATCTCTGAATGAATTTGTATGCACCAGTATGAACGTTTGTAAGGGTCTGAAAATTTAAAGAATTAGGTAATCTGTTTATTATTTCATCGTGACGTGAATGAGTGAGATGATGATGAAAAACGAGTGTGTCGTTTAAAACGTACGATTGTGCTTCTGCTTATTTTTTTTTTGTTTTAAGTTCACGAAAGTTTTGAATAGTATCAAAAAAAAAAATTGAAGCGATAAAGTCATATTAGGGGTCAAAAGTGGCTATCGATAAACAATATTGTTGCGATATAAAACCGAGTATTACTAAATCAATTCTTCTCAAGCATGTATGACATGGTAAATGGGTTAGAATGAAGCAAGAGTCATTTGTCAGGATGGTTCCAGGTGGCGATCGATAGTCTCTACCAATTCCCTTATAGGTGAAAATTTATGTATATATTAAATAGATACTGAGTAAATTATAGAACTATTCATTCCCATCCCTGTGTAGGATTCATTACTTTTTGCCTTCGTGAAAAAGTAGTTTTGAGACGCTTAATAAGAGCTTTTCTTTATGGAGTGCGTTCCTTTATTTTACGGCTGCTGCCTTCCTAAGTTATGCCGTCGTTAAAACCTCTGTTATCCGGCCATTTGCAGTAAGTGGTTAACAGTTTTACATACATACATAAACAGACTGCCCTTTTAGAATAAAAGCTTAAAGATACATTTACGTTCTTTAATTCCTTTCGAGGTGGACAGAATCCTCTCGGACTCGTTTAGCTAGCATGGGTTTTAATATGAAATAAAATTTGGCTATCAGGTCGCTAATAGAATCCATTGATACTTAGTCTCTTAGTCGCCTTTTACATTTCGGGAAGAATGAAAGCTTGTTAACGTTCTTTTTATGTCTTACACAAGCTCGGGTCAAGTTATTTAAGTTAACAAGTGGTTAAAAATTTTACACATGTACAAAGATATTTTTTCCTGTTGGAAGAATATCCAAAAGATATAAAGATATAAAGCTAAACTAGCTTCTGCGGTTCTTTCCAGTATGCATTAGGACGCAACTGAGAGACTAGGGCTAAATGGAATCTATTAGGTGATGGACTAGCGAGCTATCAACAATATTACATGTAATAATAATATTGTAGGATACCATGACATAAATTGAACTAGCCTTATGTATTTATATATTCATATAAGATCTTAATTTCAAATTTTTATGATTAAAAGTGTCCTAGGAGATATTGTCATATTTCCGAGGTTCTTTCAACCCCAAAAGAGATAAAATTACGCATATGTATGTACAACTAAATTACTTACACACCATTTACAGTTGCAGACAAGCTGACGACAGTATTAAAATACCAGACCCGCACCCCTTCCCTCGAGATTAAATCCGAATGGTAACCAAATAAAGTGCTGGATGCAATCAAATATTTACATTGGATTTTCGCGACAGACACGTGCTATTACATCGAGTGAATGTTTTATGTTTCCACAAAGTTGACTACGGCGCTTGAGCGAGGGTAAATACGAGAAATCGGGTTTACAATTAACGAATGTCCAACAGAGGGAGTGAGTAGTATGGTGGAAAATGCAGGTAAAATACTTATTAATATATTATAAATAATGAACGAGATAAACTTTTAATGAAGCATTTCCCCCAAATTCGTGCACATTACGCCTGATTCCCTGTAGAGGGAAAGGCAGAGATCACGGATCCCCATCTGTCCTTACGCTGACAAACCAATTTAGCTTCATTGAGACTCGTAAACCTCCTCATACACACTCGATGGTTGAATGTACTTCTAACTTCATTTTTTTTTCTATATGCTATATATAATAATGTAATGTAACGTATACATAATAAAATACCTAAATAAACTTTTCTATAACAAAATCCTAAATGTAGCATTGTACATGGTACAGCATTGTCTGTTTATGTTGAGAGACTTTTTGTCTCTAAGTTGATTTTCACGTCTTTATTATCTCTTTTAGAGTACGTTAAATAGGAAACATAACGAAAAATATTTAAAATAAATTCCATTAGTACGCGCTTCGGAAATGGAACCTTAGTTTCCAAATATAATAACCCAAACGTAGAAACCTCTCCCTTCCAAAAATGATCGGCCACAAATATCTCTAAATCAACGTTAGCAATATAAAATGCAAGCACATAGTGCATTTCAAATTAACCAATTCACACGTTTAAAGCGTCGATTATACTTGTAAAACACACCCTTATTTAATTTAGACCAACATTTACAAGACTTTATGCTAGCTGGTTAGTCAGTGGTTCACGTGTTCATCTCCGCAATTGCGTAGGATTTCTATGGAGTCTACCACGAACTACTTAAAATAAAAAAATAAAATTCACTTTATTCACAAAGGCACAAGACCAACGATGACAGAAACAAAACGGAACATAACAATTTGAGAGGCGCCATATGCTGGCCCCGGGCCCTGCGAAAGGGATCCGTCTCAGTTACTTGCTAGCAGAAAGGGAAGCCCAATCTGCCAGCACTGATGTACTTACTTATGTTATGTTACGTATGTTACTTCTAACCCACGTGTTAACTATATAAGTAGTTCTGAATGTGATAGGTGGTTAACCGTGTCGCCATTTATTAGCACTCATTTATTATAATATGTAATATGAATAGGTACTCGTAAGTTCATATTTAATAGTTAAGTTTTTTTGAAAATAGTTTTGATGATAGGCAGGTTTCCTCACGATGTTTTCCCTCACCGTTACTTATTTAAGCAAGTAATTTATAATTATAAGAGTGAAATGCAAGGGTGGTTACTTAAATGTTGTAAAGTAAGATAAATGAATCACTACCTCCGCAATTCCGGAGGGTTAAAGTCGTGGAATTGTTTGTTTGAATATGACGATTTAATAAGTGACATATTTAATAAGGGTGGCTTTAGAAGTACCTAAAATAACTAATTTATGCGTAGGTGTATGGGCGTCAATGAAACGGAAATGCTTATGTAGTGTTACGTTTATTTATGTATATAAGATTGTTAACATAATAAAAAAAGTTTGAATAGGAAAATATCACGACTTACAATCCCTTTCAAGGTAGACAGAACCGCGTTGACATATTTCTTGGCCCCTTTTAACAGAAGCTCTATTCAACTAAATTCTTATGAGCTCTTTTTCCTATAATATGGTGTAGAGTAAGATACATAATTATTTAGTATATAATTTACATGTAGCCTGTATATATGTACAGTCAACGCTAAAAGTGCAGTCCCGGTAACTTTTAATACGGTTTACGTTAATAAAAACAAAGCACAATATTTTTCATTTCGAAGCACGCGAACGTATAGTGGCTATGACAATGCATAGTGGCGTCAGTTTTAAAATGTTATAGATGGTTTTTTGTTGTTATAATTTTAAACCTTATAAAAAGTTACTTAAACTGCACTTTTAGCGCTAACTGTACGTATTTAACTTCACATCTACATTTCCAATAATTATCCAATTCCATTTTCTATGTCGTAAAAACCAATCACTAGAAAAACCAGTCACCATACTACGAAAAACTAGTAGCAAAAAAGCTACGAAAAGAAACTCGTAGTCATTGGTTTCGTTTGTGAACGATTAGAAAGTTCAATGAGGCTTTGTCATTGGTTCCTCGGTGACGTCCAATATAAATCCAATCTTCTGAACGGGGTAGGCTGTATCCATTGTGGTTAGCTAGCTTTTGAAGAGAATGTATTTCAAGGTTTAGGTTTAGTATAGAGCTACATATATGTAATGGTTGACATACATACATATATTGGCAATTTGTGTAGTGATATATATATACATGTCATTCCTTTACTTCCTTAATGGGATAGGCAGAGATTAAGCATCGCCACCTGGAATGATTCTGACAAATCTCTCTTGCTTCACTCACACCTATTATTTTATAAAATACACCATTTCGTAAAATGATACCTTAATAGTAATTATTATTTATATACATTCATGTCTTTATTTCCCGTGGGTATAGACATGAACAAAATATAAAAAATAGTTTTGTCACGTTGTCTCTTATTATAATCTGTTTATATTTACAATTCACTAGCAGGTTAAATAATAATAATATTTGGACATTATTACACCAATTAAACTAGCCCCTAGCTAAGTACAGAGAAGACTTGTGTTAGGGGTACTAGTGAACGTATATTTAAGCACCCCAAACCATCACGTTAATCAGTATATTTAGCAATCAACAAAAGCATACACTAAGAAGAAACGAATGTACCAATTGTAAAAATGCATTATTCAACGGTCGGCCAACGTTGTCCAACGTTCAACACAATTTGGACATTGAATACCGCAGCCATTAAAACAATTGCAGCGTTGTACCAACGTTTATTGTTTGGAAACTGTACAACGGAGATAGGTTTTTTAAAATGACATTTGATTTTTCTGTCTCTTAAGTTAAAAGTTTTTCTAGTTTTATATCCCTGTATGAGATTAATAAATGTTAAATTATGCTGAGGGTAATTCATGTTTGGATAAGTGATCATCTAAGTGATAATGTGATATAATATTGAGAAAATACCTACATATCATCTGTAGATATAATTGTGTAAGGTTTAAGATTAAGCATGAGTTGGTTTCAGGCTATTAGATGAAACATAAATTTAATTAGCCAAAGTTATCATTAAGTATATATTGTGTTTACTAACACAAACGAAACGTTTGCTTTTTCCAAAATAATCGAAAATCAGAATCAAACTTTGCTTCGTCACGGAAAAACTTTACATCCAATCTAATAATAATAAAAAATATTCCTTCATTAATTAAAAACAAGAGCACTTACCAAAAAAATTAACAAGAAAATATGTATGTAAATGAACATGTAAAAATAAAGTTGCAAATACTTCTATTTTTCACCTTACAGAGAATATAGAATTAATCGCAGCATATCCTTATATAGGGAACAGTACTTGTTCGTTTATAGTAAACCGCTATTACAATTCAATCTTTACAACGCATCTCCCAATACCTCAATAGTAACTCTATTCATTCGTCCCGTCCCTCTAATAGCGTGGCAATGTAAGATAATATTTATGCACCGCTTATTGTCACAGAAGAAATATCTTTAAAAATATATCAGTTACTTATACCGAACATATCGTAAAAGAGCCGAAACCGCCTCATATTTGTCCAACCGAGTGGAACGCAGACCAAATGTGATCTTAATGCCCGCATAATACGGCTCAAAACGTATTATTCAAATGTAACGAATAATATTTTCTCTTCTGAGAGCATATTGAGTTATTATGCTGTAGACGCCGCGATTGGGCGCGTTTACATGCGGTTAGTTAAATAACTAGTCTCGTGGTAGTTTACGTCGTCAAAAATTGCTGAGGCCACTTAGGGACTAGGGGTCAATGTAAAATATTCGGTGATGGGCTAGTCACCATTGTCCCATTATGAAAACGAAACTCAAATATTCAGGTTAAAAATTGACCACGGAGATATTTTCAAGTCTTCGGTGTACTATCCATCACAAAAAGGAAGAAGAATGTGAATGTATAATTATATATGTATGTAGTTATTAAATGGAAAAACATTTAGCATAAAGTGTGCGTAAAAAGTAAAAAAATTACTGGTTTGTGTATGCAAAAAAACATACTGTTACTAGCATTTTTAAATAGTAAAAAACGCAAGGACTTATATCTAATATTTTTTTGGGCTAGCCACCTTACCAAATTTTTTTATTTTTCTCTTGATCTATTGCATATTTTTAAGAGAAGGAGCCGCAAATTTTGAACTTTAGTTCCACCACATCACATATAAGAATACGATAAAGATGAAATGAGAAGATAACGTTATGAGAGGGCATGAAACGTTTGTATACCATAATATCTTAACGAATATACTTACATATTTTGAAGTCCAAACCATTAATTTTGCCTCTTATAATCTCGTCCAATTTTCCTTCAGCTAACCACGTTCAAACGCGGCATAATAACCACGCAGCCATCCTTTTAATATCCAAGACCATGCCACTGATCAGCCGTATTGTGGCACGTCTATGAAGCCACGACAGACTAGGGTTAAGTGCGGGTTGGGGATTTAGTTGTTGTTTGAATAAAAAAGACAAACACAATGTTTATGTTGGTTACTATAGCAACTAGAGTGAATGAAAATATGAAGTTCATGAATCATTATTTTTTTATTGCACACTTATATACTATTTATACTTTTCTGTGTGTTTAATTTGAAAGTAAATGTATGTATATGATGGTGCATGGTTGGTACATACATACATACATATATTTACTCCTCTACATCCCCAACGAGATAGGCAGAGATTATCAATCGCCACCTGGAACGGGTAACAAATCTCTCTTGCTTCACTCACACCCATTAACCTTTTCACACATGCTCTTCTGTTCTTCACACTACATACCCTTGAGAAAAATGATACAGCAAAAGTGATTTGCCAGATTCAGAAAATATGGGAATAATTGATTTGTAGGAAAAACTAATTAACTTAACGTAAACATCACGCTTGATTCCCTGTAGGTAGACAAAGATCACGGATCCCCATTTGTCCCGATCCTGACAGACCACTTTCACTTCATAGACACTCATACATCTCATACACACTCGGCAGTTATAGGTGCTCCTAACGTCACCCTTTTACAATATAGCGTCTATCTAACTGTAATACGACTCATTGGGCAGGCCCCTACGTAACCACCCTTTTATTTCACTCATATATATATTCCTTTTGTCATTCTGCTATCAGTCATCCGCATAACATGTCCAGACCATCGAAGCATGCCCTTTTCAATCTTAGTCACTATATCTTCTTTCAAACCGCAACCTTCCCTTATCACACTATTAAATGTTTGTTAATATTTATCAAAAGCAACAACAAATTCTCGATAAAAACTACAAAAAACATTCCCCTTTTTATACAAATAAACATTGACAACCCTGTGTTTGATTCATGTCGAGATTAGCTTGCAAATCTGTGGAGTAGCCTGTCGAACGATATAAATGGGAGCATATTTCTCAGAACGTCGCATACTTATCATAAAGTCTCAATTTACAAGCCTTACACTGATGTATGTTACTTGATATTGTGAGTACGGTTTTCGAGGGTTATCTTGAAGGGGTGGAGTTTGTATGTGATGGATGGTGAATTAATAATGTTGTTTATTTATAGTGTAATTAGGGTTAGGTTATATACACTTATTTTTGTAGATGTAGAATAAAATACAGCTCACAGTAGGAAAAAAGTTACTTAGATGTCATTACTAGGTACCTTTCTTTTATTGCGTATGTGCTTATGTAGTATTTAGATTTTTCTCTCAATCTAATAAAGATTTATATGTGTAGGAAATTTGGTATAGAAACTTGAGTCAAACCATGTTGTTTCCACGTATAAGAAGATAATAAAGACTAAATAAGTAGAAAAACAAAAAATAATTTTTCTACAACAACACGTAAACTCAAATTGAAGTATAATTTTAGATTCAAAATTTATCAACTTTAGTTTAACCATTCCGGATGATGAAACTTTTCAGATAGATGAAGCACTAGTCTTTTACGTGGATAGTATAATAACTAGCTGCCGATCTTTCCAGCATGTTGTAAGAGGCGACTAGGGGTTAATTGAATATATTGGGCGATGGACTAGCGACCTGTCACTAATGTTCCATTATGACATCGCACTGCATTATGTATGCCAAAAGGTGAGCTAAGAGATATTGTATCTTCAAGGTTTTGTCCACCCACAAAGGGATTAAAGGACGTGCATGTGTATATTATTGTATGTATGGACATTATTTATAAATCGATACGGAAAAAATGTACTCTTTCCTAAATGAGGAAATATGTTTTTCTAGATGAAATCGTATATGACTATGACGATCTGGACACTAATTAAAAAAATACTGAACTTACATTTATATGATAAGAAAAACTATTCTTTTGAAAAATATCCTATTCTAATGTTCATTAATCACTTTCATCCTGTCTAACACTTCAAGAAACGCGAATAAATTATAATATATTAATTTAATTCCACCTTCTTTTTGAGATGGTGTTTCCCATTATTTAATCACCCTCCCTTTTCAAGTAGCCCCTCAAAAATTAAATAAATAAACAAAGCCAATTAGCGAAGAATACAAAAACCCGGAAAGGCTCGTGTACCGGAAACCGCCATTTTAAATAATTCATTGCCTCTTCTCCGATGTCCGTTGTATTGCATTTTAATTCGGACATTTAACGGCGGCCATTAAATTAATTGTGGGCCGCTCATTCATTGTTTCTGTGTACAAAGCCTTATTTATTTGTAAGTAAGAGGTGAATAAGGGATGTTGGTTGTTTGTATGATATATTGTATATTATCTAGTACCTATAACAATATATTGCGAAACCTGAACCTCTGATTATCCCGCAAGCGTTAATGGTCGTGAACGCGTTTGTCTTATACCTATAACCACCCAGTGTATGAGTGTCAATGAAGCCAAAGTGACAGGATCGGTACAAATGGAGATCCGTGATCTCTGCTTACCCCTTGGTAAGGACACAATGTATGTATTTATGTATATAAATAAAACCGTAAGCTGTAATTCATATTTAAATCATATACTTACACTTCCAGTTACTTAAGATATAAAACATCCATCAATATACATGTACATCCATACTACACATAACACATACCGCCATCTACATTCTCATCTTTTACTTTTTTCACATCTGGCGTCGTAATAAAAGGACCCCAATTCCCTATACTACGGGCGGACTACGTGCGTAAGTAGGTCATGCAGGACATCCGTTACTACGATATCTGCTACGAGACAGGCCCATAAATATTGTGACACAGTGTAAAACACGTGAGGGGACTTTACACAATTGAATTCGCTTGTTATTCACAGTTCGTGCTTGTATGGGACCTTATATGAAGATAATAGTAGCCTTACTTCACGGTATGTTGTAAAAGACCGTGTTTTGTGATATTAAGAACAATGTTTATTTCAAGAAATAGTTAGGTTTTTCTGCAAAAGTTGTAAATTAAAATAGATTGTATTTCAAATATAGATAATTGATATATACTTTTTATTTCCTATGGAAATAGAATGACCTTCGTTACCCAGACAAATAAATTTTACATTTCCAATACACTTTACGACCATCAACCCATTTTGGACAGCCAGAATTTAACGTGCCACGTCACTCCAATAATGCAGAAAAAGTGATTCATAACCAGTTTTAATCTCAATTTCTACCAAATAATCACACTTCATAATAAGTACCACTTTATACCATATAGTAAATTTCCCCCATACAACACAGTTGTCATCCCTTTGTATCAAGTCCTTTGCTTGTTTACTTTGACCCTTCAATTAGGGTGGGTTGCAAAAAGTCATTCCGAAATCTGGTCTCCATTTGAACCCTCCGAACGAAGTTAACGAAAGCAATTTGCATTATTTGACATGCGGCTCGCTGTCAACATTGTTACGGATCTCAGAGGTTTGAAGGTAAAGGATTGAAGAAACAATATAAAAGTTTCATGACGATTAGCTCTGATAGGTATACAGCGGTTCGAGTGTCTATCTGCGTAATAGCGGAGCTAGTGATTATATGCGTTAATCAGATAGTCAGGATGAGTTGTGATAGGTCGTACATCGTGCTACTTTTAAGGTATTATTAGGCTTTTAACGTTATGAAATTATATACATATATAGCTCGATTGCTTATAAGAAAGTAGGCAGAAATTACCATTACCATATCACAGATACTCATCCAATTCAGTAACTTTTCCCACTGCTTTTGCTTAATAGACCTCCATACTTACCTATACTACGGGCGGACTACGTGCGTAAAGTAGTAATGGATACGCAGATATATATATATATATATATATATATATATATATATATATATATATATATATATATATATATATGCATTTATGACATCCTTTTTCAATATGAGGTATGTTTGATCGCCTTACCACAAATCTTACCTGTGTATTGTAATCAATTATTAATTTAAGCTAAACAGGTGTAGTATAGATAGAAATAATAATGTATCGGAACCAATGGATATATTAAGTGCAAAAAAAAATCTTATTCATCTATTGAATTTACAAACTAAATTTATTACATATTAATCCACTTACCATTTTATAACAACCTATTACAACAGGTAAGTAAAACATCTACTACCATCCCTTTTCAATCCCTTACTAACCAAAAACAAAACTGCAAAAAAGGTAGACTTATACAAACCTGCATTTCACAAAGAACATCAGGAAAAACGACGCAATAGAGTTTTTTACTCCGAACCGAAGATTGGATGGGTTTCCATTTACGTTGAACCCACCAACCTGCAACCAATGAGATAATTACTAAAACGAGGGAATGGTACTTCTATTTGTTAGTCAGGGACGTAAAGAGAATGCTAATTAAAAGCTAAAGACAAACGCGTTCTCGACCATTAACCCTTGCAGGGTAATAAGAGGTTCAGGTGTCCATCTCCGCAATTGTGAAGGTAGTGATACTATGGCCAACTCGTACCTACGTGTTGACCAGATAGTTGTACTCGATGTGACAGGTGATAAGCCGTGTCGCCATTTACAAGCACTAACTATTGCTTGTTCGGGGAACAGGTAGGTTTCCTCTCGATGTTTTACCTCACTGTAGTATTCGACGCATTTCGTAAATGTATTTTTATTACGAGAATGTACATAAAAATTCATTAAACTTCATTTCCATTGATGCTCAAGCGCTATTTGAATCCTGTACCCACTGATACACAGTCAAGCCCCAAACAACTGAGCTACGTTGAATTTTTTATTGCTTTAAATTAACCCCATTGTTATTCTACACAAATGACACATGATCATTAATACTCCCGCGATAGTAAACAAAAGGTTCTATTAGCACAAACAAAACAACATCTCACACTGTTATCTGACGTTTATTATTTTTCATAACAAAGCCTTTGGTGTAAAATGACTGTGTACGCAAACAATGGAATTTGATATTGAAAAATAAATTTGCAATGTAGCTGTGTAGTTTAATAGACTAACATGTTTCGTTAAAACAAATACGGCTGAACGGAAAAAAAACGATTTTACTATGATAGATTGTGACTATATTATATAGAGTCTAGCGACTCGCTCCGGCTTTGCACGGTTATAAAATATATAGCTTACTCTACTATTTAATGGATGTTTTATACATATAAGCCTTCCTCTTAAATCACTCTATCTTTAAAAAAAACCGCACCAAAATCCGTTGCGCAGTTTCAAAGATTTAAGCATACAAAGGGACATAGGGACAAAGAAAGCAACTTTGTTTTATATAGTAGTGATTATATAGAGGGTTATCTATCTAGCTTTATCTTTGTAGGAGATGACTACAGAATAAAGAATTGAGTGATATATTTAGTGATGAAATAACAACAATTATTCATGATAAAATTGATCAAGATGATGTTATATCCACCCCGACAGAATTTTAATATACATAAGCTAGCTAGCTAATATACATAAGCTCGTGAATATATCTATTGGTGGTATTTATATTCCATATTATAGTTTCAGAGATGGACACTTGAAAACTTGGGATTATCGTAACAGTGAATGTTACTTTGTACTTTAGTAGTATCACACAAAGTCGCTTTCTCTGTCCCTATGTCCCTTTGTATGTTTAAATCTTTGAAACTACGCATCGGATTTTGATGCGGTTTTTGTAATAGATAGAGTGATTCAAAAGGAAGGTTTATATGTATAATAACATCCATTAAATAGCCAGAAGTGCGAAGCCGGAGCGGGTCGCTGATTAACTATAATATACCATACTATTTAAGCATATCCTAAAGAATAATTACTAACTTTGCTCTCTTATAAGACTTTTGCACAAAGTAGTAGTTATTGATAGTCGGAATCTAAATTAGAGAATAACTAACTAACTTTCTTTTCAACTTGTTGTAAAAGCGTCTAAGACAGTCGCCGGAAATTGAATCTACTGAGGAATGGATAACAACCTGTCACCAACGTTCCGTATTGTACCATTACAATACTTCAGATAGAATAAAGATATCAAATAAGCTATATATTGAAAAAAAGTGACGTTAGAATTACCTATAACCACCGAGTGTGTATAAAAAGGTGTATGGAACTCAATAGAACGAAATAGGTGGATCGGAAAAAATGGTTATATGTGATGTGTTTATGACAACAATAGCGAAATTGTGTCCACTTAAAATATATAAACGTACGTAATTAAATATATGTGTAATATCTACTACGTCCTTCAGGAGAAAAGGGCAGACGATGGGACAAGTTGAATATAATTATCTTATATCGGTTAAAAATTGTAATTGCGCGTTCAAGAATATCGGCGTTTGTTAGTGCACCATCTGTGGAATTTATGTTAATCTATAAATTTAAGTTTATCTTCTGTATCACTAGAGGTCACCACACATTTATCTGTACCGTTTACCAATAGACACGACCATTAACCCTTACAGAGTAGTCGGAGGTTCAGGTTTCCATCTCCGCAGTAGCGCCAAGTAATTCTATGGCTACCTCGAACCTACGACTTTAACTTCCAATATTCCAATTTCAAAAACAGATCTTTAGACGCAAAATTAGTTTTCTAACAGTATTACATTTCAGATGGCTCCAAGATCACAATAAATTAGGCCACAATGCCTGAACCTAGGGCTTGCTACTCTAATCGAATTTCAGTCCCCTAGGAATCAGAGATCAGACCTAGGACGTAGTGTCAAGAACCTAGGACATACATACAGACAGAGCTATAAACAGTTCTAAAGTATCTTTAGTATTGAAGTTTTCGGGAATTAAAATACAAACAACAACAAGTTAAAATCATATGGTAGAATACTGTAATGTAAAACGTAGTTTAAAAAATTGGCCATTTTTTGTAATATATACGAGTACATATATATTCACGTACTTAAATCCCATTCAAGGTGAACAGAACCTCGGAGATATAATATATCTTAGGTCACTTATCAGCATGGGTTGCGACGTACGAACATTGGTAAAAGTTTGCTAGCCTATCGCGCAATAGATTCTTTTTACCCCTAGTTCCTTAATTGGCTCCTACGACATGCTGGGAAGAACGGCAGCTAGTTGGCGTGTGGCATCAATAAAATCTTTACAATCAATTAACAAAATATTTACAAACTCAATACTAATTAAAATAATTTACCTATAAATTAAATATATCTAAAAATTTGTCACTGGTAACCTGTAGTTTTGGTGTAAAATATTAATTATTGCATATTATTAATATTTTACACCATATTCTCTCACCCCCAATCCCATAGTCGCCTCCTACAACAAAAAAGCTACTACCATTCTATACACGCGATATTATGCCTACGTTAGCGTACAAGCCAAAACACAGACATTACATTTTATTCGGAATAATTTTCATACATTACGCATTCAAATGTAGAGCAATCATTGGAGCGAAATTGCTGTAGAATTTGGTCTGTGAGTACCTGGCATCATATTTAGAGATAGGTATCAGGGCCTAAATCTACTAATACGTGAGCACAAACACAGTTCAGTCGCAATTCAATATCATATCAGTAATAGTGTTAGTTGGTACTGGATTAGGATGTGTCAAATTTCACCATTGATATCAGCAAAAGTGTCAAATTACGCTTTAATACATAGGAGAGGTAGGTAGAGATCAAGGATCCTCATTTGTCCCGATCCTAACAGACCAACTCGCTTCATTGACACTAATACACCTTTTCATACACACTCGGCGGTTACAGGTACTTCAAAATTGACACTTTGGGTAATCCACTACCAACTTCACACTATTACTGATCTGATATTGAACAGATATTGGACTGATATACGCAAAAAGCATTAGTGTACTTATCCCCCAGGTAAATTTCGGCTTTGTTCCAACCGACCCTTAATAATTTGAGTAAGTTTATTAAATTGTCCTCAGCTTCATTATATTTTGGAACAAAGGGCTAATATCGCAGAGATGTCTTATTTATTGCCCTATTTATCTAAATTATACCTAATTTAGGTATTTTGCTTTATGCTGAATGACTATAGCTTGAGACTTAGTCACGTGGCATTAAATAGAGAGGCGATATTTCTGTTAATTAATGATAGGCTGATGTTTTGTCTTTGAGGGGTTGTGTTACAACCTTCTTTTAAGGTAACACTTTTTTCAGACATTATTATTAAATATGTTAGAGAAAAAGAAACCTAATAAAATTCATCTGACATAAATAAAATTTATTTTTGTCTCGTTTAAAAAATAAAATAAAATTCCTTTTATTCACACTAGACGCAGTAATACATATACACAAATAGAGAAAAGAATTAATTATATAATATTCGATAATTCGTTTAAGTTTTTACTGAAGATGTACAATAGGTATCGTAAAATATAGATAAGAAATTTTCATTCTTGATGTTTATTGTTTGTGTCAATGTTGTTTAAAGCTGTGAATAAAGTATTTTTTTCCTTCTTTCTTCATAAATGAGTCATATATTATTCAATCATCGGCCAAGTACCATTACTCCCTTTCTATTTACATAGTAACTATTAAAGAAAAGGGTCAAATTTCACCTACTATAGTTTTAACAAAGGTAGCCAAGGAGATAATAATAATAAAGAGGCTGTAGCCTAGTGGTGAAGACCTCTGGCTTCTTATTAGAGGTCCCAGGTTCGAATTCCGGTTCTGGCATGTCCCAATGAATGATATTTGAAAAATGTGTTTTTTCTTTTACGGTTATAATTTAAAGTCGCTAACGGTGAGGGAAAACATCGTGAGGAAACTTGCCTATCCCTCAGGATAGGTAATAGCCAGTGCAGTTCACAGTTCACTACATATCACTTAGGGAGCTGTCTATCAAGTGAAACGCTTTGATTGGTTTATACCTAATATGCCTTCGATATTTCAAAAATGGATACTCAAGCTTTTGACTACCTCGTTACAATAAAAAAGGTTGTGTGTATACACAAGTCGTGAAGCGTATATATGTTTTATGTATACAAGAATATATGTATCATACACGGGTTGTGCAAATAACATTAGTAGAGCGAAGGCATGACACCCATTAAGCTTACGTGGCAAACACGATACACGCATTTGTGAGGTTCATAAGCAGTTGTCTTTATCCGAAAGCCTCCTAATACACACACGGTGGGTATAGCTAGGTATAGTTCATTAGAGTATACAAGGCAAAAAAGTTGGTTTCTCCTTATGTATTAAATATGTTAGGAGTTAGCATTGTAGTAAGTTAGGGTTTGCTCTCTGTTTTAGAATATGTTAGACTATATTTATATTAGTGTGTTTAGACAAACGCGTTCACGACCATTAACCTATGCGGGGTAGTCAGGGGTTCAGGTGTCCATGTCCGTAATCGCGGAGGTAGTAATTCTATGGCTACCTCGAATCCACGTGTTGACCAGATAGTAACTATTACCTGTTCGCGGAACAGGTAGGTTTCCTTACGATGTTTTACCTTACCGTAGTATTTTACACATTTCGTAAAAAAATTATTTCAAAAATGTATATACAAATTCATTAAACTTCATTTCCATTGGTACATTCTCAGCGGGTTTTGAACCCTGTACCCACTGATACAGAGTCAAGCCCTAAACAACATTGTCTTTGTCACATATTACACGCATTAACTTTTACACGTTTCAATATCTGTACTCCATTGACAAACTTATCCCTTATTGCGTACTTGATCATCGCAGTGTAAATAAGGCTGTGTGCTTACTACACGGTCTTTGTGAGGCGTTCGCGTGAGAAATCTACGTCGCCTATCACCTTAGGCGTGGAATGCGCCTAATGATCACTGCTTTAGTAGCGTTGGCAATAGAATATATTAGTTAATGACTAACGGGACTTTTTGCGTAAGTTTTTATGTCATAAAGTTACCTTTATTAACCCGACGTTTCGGTTACGTTGCAGCAGCCATGGTCACGGGCAGACCTGCTGTCATAAAGGTAACTTTATTATATAAAAACTTACGCGATATGTCCCCTTAGTTATTAATAATGAGTATAAATCGCGAATCTCTTAAAACTGGAAAACCCTTTCGGGGTAGACAGCTTGCATGTACGTACATCTCCGCGATTGTGGAGGTTGTAATTCTATGACACCGTCGAACCTACGAGTTAGAAAGTTGGTAGTACTCAATGTTTCGCTACTTATAAGCATTGATTATAACCTGCTCAGGGGGAAACGTTATTTTTTATTAATAAAATAATTCTTTCTTATACTTTATAAAAAAAAATAAAATAATATCTAAATACAAAAAAATATATATAAGCTTCACTACTTGTGCATATACTTCCTTTTTTATTGTGACGACGACTGGTGTACACACTCCCTTTTTTTAGGCGGTGTAGTCAGAAGCTTGAGTGCCTCTTTCCAAAATACGAACGCATGTTATGTATGAGCCACTCAAAACCCCACATTTCACTACATAGACAGCATCTAACGTGATAGGTAGTGAACCATATCTCTGTTTACAGGCACTGGGTGCCTTTTTGCGTTTTCCTTCAACTTTTCCAGTCACCATAACACACTCAATGTTTTACACTGTTACTACGAGTTTTTACTTTAATTTATCGTTATAGCCTTTTCTTCTAACGCTACCCCAGTCTAGAAGGCAGGTCAAAGGCTGCGGAAAGAGGCTGCCTTTTAGTGTGATTGCTCTCCTGCCTACAGGCATAGCACCGCAACCTAATTTGATTTTGGTGTAGCTCAGTGGCACAAAAGAATTTGGTGTATAATATAAGTACTGGGTTCGATTTCCAAGGGAATGTTTATCAAGGGGAATGAAGTGTAAATGATTGATATTATATTTCTTGTAAGGTTTGTGGAACAATATAAGTCATGTTCATTTAACAAGAGAACGGGACGTATCGAGTATATTTTAGAAACAAATTATTACATTTGCTCCCCGACGTTTTGGCCATGTTCAAAGATTCAAGTCTTTCAAAATAATTCAGGCTGTTTGTTGACAAAAGACAAACGCGTTCACGACCATTACCCCTTGGTGGGCGATGGTACTAATTTTAGGCCCACCTCGAACCCACATGTTGACCAGATAGTGAGTACTCAATGTGACAGGCGGTAAGCCATGTCGCCATTTACAAGCGACGTGGTAATATTCATGTTAAAAAGTGACCTCGGAGATGATATAAATCCGAGGTTCTGTCCACCCTGAAAGTTAATGTATATGTATGTTGGTAATGTTAATCTATGAATTATTTGAATATTGTAGAGAGATATGCTAGAGTTCCTAGAAACGCTAAGATACATACATATACATCACGCCTGATTCCCTGTAGAGGGGAAGCAGAAATCAGGGATCCCCATTTGTCCCGATCTTGACAGACCATTTTTGCTTCATTGACTATCATACATCTTCTCATACACACTCGGTGGTTATAGGTACTGCTAACGTCACCTTTTTTCAAAATAGCGTCTATCTGACTGTTATATGTATTATTTGGCCGGCCCCTTCGTAACCGCTTCCACTTCACTCATATATGTATATTCCTTTTGTCAATCTGCTAACATTCATCCGCAAAACATTTCCAAATCATCGAAGCATGCTTTTTTCAATCATAGTCACTACATCTTCTGTCAAACCAGAACCTTCCTTTATCACACTATTTTTAATTCTATAATTCAATATCACTCACCGTAGTATTCGACGCATTACGTAAATATATTTTTATTACGAAAATGTACATTGAAACTCACTAGGCAGTGTGGATAAAATGCGTCACAGAACATCAGTGGCATTTTGGCTGAGTATCCGGTGATAAGTGTATTCGATTAGGCCTGAAATAACCTATATTGATAATTTACAAACGGACTCGTAAACCGCTGACTACTACACAATAATCCGCATGTTATGTTGGTAATATTTATACTAAAAAGTGACCTAGGAGATTGTATATATCCGAGGTTCTGTCCACATTGAAAGTGAATGTATATGTATGTTGGTAATGTTAAGTTATGAGTTGCATTATTGTAATTTATTTAATAATACTACAATATGATTAAAATGCTAAAGTTTCTAGAAACGGTAAGATAATACTTATTATATATAAGTATGTACGAATATACGCAATCAAAATGTATATATACGAATATATGTACAAATTCGTCGATGATTTTACGAACAATGAAATCCCCTATATTTTAACTTATTTCCTCTTTTTTGCCACCCGTCTAAGCGTTCTACAGACAGCTGATTACGCTTACCAATCCCAGATTATCACGAAACTAATTAGTGATGTAAACTTGATTAGTCGTGGAAGTCGGCAAATTCTTATTCATTAAGTCCCCTCGTAATTTATGACAACGGCCCAACTCATATTTCAACTGAAAGCCGCGTGGCACAAATTAAAAAAATCTTTTTCCCTTTTTACAGTTACTGCCTTGCAGGTTTATTCTATAGTTACGCGAGACGATTTAATTTAACCTATATATTATATACTAACATCATGCAAGTAACGTAAGAAAAATGCTAACTAGTTGCCGTTCTTCCTGGAAGCTGATTAAAGGACTAGGGGTAAATAGAATCTATTGGGCGATGGGCTAGCAACCTGTCACTAATGCTCCGTTACGATATTGTAATTTCAATATTCATGCTACATAGTGATCTAGGATTACCGCGAAAGGAATTAAAGGAAATTAATGTATGTATTATATACTTATAGTTTTTTTTATTTTTATAAATGAGGTCATACTCACGAAGGTTAATATGACCATTGACAGCTTGTTGTATATATATAATACATTATTTTGAAAAATATCTCTTACTTCAATAATATCTTATAGCCTTCTAATGCATGTCTTTAAATTACTTCTACTTCATACAACGCATTCCTTAATATTAAGCCTTAATTTAGTGGAAGTAATGAACTATGTTATTTAAGTAATGTCAATCGTCGATTTCGTGCACTAATCAACGTAAAGGCTTATAAGTTTTCTGAAAATATGTCATTTCAGCAAAACTAACATCTGCTAACATGAAACTAACATGAGTCTACCCGTGACCATGGCTGCTGAAACGTCGGGTTAAAAAAGGTAACTTTATTACATAAAAACTTACGCGAAGTCCCGTTAGTTATTAATCATGAAAACTAACAGGTCAAAACTATCTGTAAGAAGCTGATTATTGCCTTTCCAGATATAAATATAGGTTTATTGTAATCTTTTTTCAATTCACTTAAATCTTGGTTACCCATCCAAGTACTGTCCGCGCTAAACGTTGCTTAACTTTAGTGTTTACTGGAGTATAAATTGCACTATACTCAACTTTGGTCGTAAAACACCGAGATGGAGATTCCACTGGTGTTTGCAAATAAATATTAGTTATATGCGTTTCGCTGCCCAAGGCAATACAACTTTTGATCTGAATATTATAATTTATCTACTAACGTATACGGTATGAGAAGGCTTCAAAATATTTTCATACAATCTAGATATATAATCAAATAAGTTTAACATAAATATACACGTAATGAACAAATATAAAGACAAACGCGTTCACGACCGTTAACCCTTGCGGGGTATCCAGAGGTTCAGGTGTCCAGTTCCGCAATTGCGAAGGTAGCAATTCTATGGCCACCTCGAACCCACATGTTCACCAGATAGTCAGTACGTAATGTGACAGATGGTAAGCCGTATCGCCATTTACAAGCACTGATTATAGTCAGTAATTCATACATACCTACTGAAATAAATTGATATTAAGGTGTTTATAGATTGGAATTTAGCATTTTTCATGATAAAATATAATAGATTAAATGTGCATTTGACATATCATATAAATTATATTTATTCTTATGTTGTAAATTACTTAAGTTCATAATTCCCTAAATCATTACCTTAATCGAAGAGTCCAACAAATATATAATTAAATATTTGTTAGATAGTATAAAATTATACATACAAACATATCATGTCTGTCTCCCTACAGAGCAGACATCTTTAATTATTATTTCTGTCATTCTACTTTATATCGGAAAATATCACATTTGGTGTTTACTTTTTACGGAATAGTGGATAAAAAAAATATTTTTACAAATATTTTTTTTAATAATTGTCTTATTATTAATAGCAAATTGACAAAAGGAATATATATGAGTGAAGTGCAAGGGTGGTTACGTAAGGGCCGACCCAATAAGACATATGACAGTCAGATAGACGCTATATTGAAAAAGGGTGACGTTAGGTGTACTTATACCCGCCGAGTGTGTATGAGAAGATGCTGCGGGTGCCTGCGTGTCGTTCGGAGCTCCTCCGGCGGTCGCCCCTCGTGCGCGGCATCCGGCTGCTCAACGGCATGGCCGACCTGGTGGACCTCTTCGTCTGCGGCAGGACTGAGTTCAGGGGGGTTGCCATGCGTTACATATGCTATGAGCTTTGATTGCCTCTGCTGATGCTCTAAATAATTATTGTTGTCTAGGTTTAGTGATCAATGTTTTTTTTGTTATTATATAGTGTAAATATTTATTAGTAAATTGTATTGTATTGGCAATGATACCGTATTGGGAAACCTGTGATGGTGTTATTGTGAAATGTAAATAAATAAATAAATAAATGTATGAGTGTCAATGAAGCGAAAGTGGTCTGTCAGGATCGGGAAAAATGGGCATCCATGATCTCTGCCTATTCCTATAAAGGGAATCAGGCGTGATGTGTATGTATGTATGTATTATATTAGACACCATAAGTTATATTTATTGCATTATATTTTCACGGTCGCCATAGTAACCAGAATAAGACTGTGTCTCTTCCTAAATCTTCTGTTTGTCAGAAGGCCATCTGTCAAGGAATTAAGGAGTTGACAATTAGTGGAAAAACGTAGACTTCTTGAATTTAGAACCTGAACCTCTTGAGTGATATTTGAGTTTAGAAAGAGATTTTGATTAAAAAGAATGTAAATTAAGAATTTGTAAAATTTAATTAGCTTTTTTTTACTATTTCTTAAATCCAGTGATGCTTTGGGATGTAAATAGAATTCTTACTAGCTGTATTTCCTATAATTAATAACTAATGGGTCTTATCGCGTATGTGTTTAAAAAATAAAGTTACAATTATTAACCCCTCGTTTTGGCTACGTTGCAGCAGCCATGGTCACGAAACGTCGGGTTAATAAAGGTAACATTATTATTTAAAAACATACGCGATAAGTCCCGTTAGTAATTAATCATGAGTATAAATCGGGAATCTCTTAAAACTGTATTTTCCATAAGTGATACAAAGCGATACAGGAACTAGGAGTCAATGAAATCTATTAAGCGGTGGGCTAGTAATCTCTTACTATTATTCTATAACAATTCCATCACTAACCCGATAGTTTCGCTAAAATTATCGATAAATTATTACATCCCCGAGGTTCTGTCCACATTGAAAGGGATCATAATAATAATAATATTGTAGGACGTTATTACACCAATTGAAGTAGCCCCTTGGTAAGTACATTTAAGACCTGTGTTAAGGGTACTAGTCAACGTATATTTAAGAAATATACACATATTATAAATAGATAAATACATATATAGCATATATATTCAACAACCAGACTGGAAAGCAGAGGAAAAGCGTAGTTCTAAACTCTGTCCCCACCGGGAATCGAACTCGGGACCTCACGATTAGCGTTCAAGTGGTACACCAATCGCGCCACGGAGGTCGTCAAATCATGGGACTTGAGTTTAACATATGAATTGTAAACTGAAAAAAATAATGTATTCTTCAAGTCTGTTATTCCATACAGCGTAGTCACAGTTAACAAGTCTATCACCACTATTGCAGAATAAATGAATTATGAATTGAATTCACTTTTCATTAGATAGCATCCAACATGACAACGTTTCACGTCATTTAAGAGCACTGACTATTGTCTATTGCGAAGAATAGGCAGAATAGTACAAATACATTCACGTCCTTAACTCCTTTCAGCGTAGACAACACATTGAGAAACGATAATATTCAGTACCGAGCTAGTATTCTACAGTTAACGCTAAAAGTGCAGTCCCAGTAACTTTTTATAAGATTTCAGTTTATAAGAACAAAAGGCAATATTTTACATTTTAAAACTGGCGCCACTATGCATTGTCTTGGGCACTATACGTTCGCGTGCTTCGAAATGAAAAATATTGTCCTTTGTTCTTAAAAACGTAAACCTTATAAAAAGTTATCGGCATTGCACTTTTAGCGTTGACTGTACGTCAACAAAATGCTAACTAGCTGCCAGTCTTCTTGGCATGTCGTAAGAGGCGACTAAGTGACTAGGGGTTAATCAAATTCCATTTCCATTGGGCTAGCAACCTGTCACGAATGTTCTATATGACATCACAACCCCAATATAGACGCTGAAAAGTGATACATACATACACATCACGCCTGATTCCCTGTATAGGGGTAGGCAGAGATCAAGGAACTCTATGTGTCCCGATCCTGACTTCTTCATTGACAGTCATACACCTCCTCATATACACTCGGCGATTATGTTTATAAGTACTTCTAAAGTCACCTCAATATTGCGTCTATCAGACTGTCATATATCCTATTGGGCCGGCCCCCACGTAACCACCCTTCCACTTCACCCACACATATTCCCTTTGTCAATCTACTATCATTCAAAAGTGATCTAAGATATATTATGGTGTCTCCGTTTTTCTATCTCTCTCAACAGGGATTAAGGGTCGTGATTGTATATGAATGTTTATTTAAAGTACTTTAAATATTATTCCATCCATAGACTACTTTGTGTTACTGTCACTCCTAATGAGAATATATGCACTGATGGTTGGAGTCAGTAAAAGCTTGTTTGTGTAAGAGAGATGTATTAGTTACAAAATTCATACGTATGTTAAGACTGTTTTACCATGTGGTGTATTCAAAGTTCGAGTGTATATCGGTGAGAGAGTAGAATGAATGATGTGTGTGTATTAACTTATACAAAATAATATACATTCCTGTCCTTTAAGGTTACGAAGTTTACGAAATGAATTGAATACTACGGTGAGGAAAAACATCGCAAAGAAACCTACCTTTTACCCGAACAGGTAATAAGTAGTGCTTTTAAATGGCGACGTGGCTTAGCACCCGTCACATTGAGGTTTAAATATCTGGTAAGCACATGGGTTTAAGGTGGCCATAGGATTATTACCTTCGCAATTGCGGAGATGGATACCTGAACCTCTGACTACCCCGCAAGGGTTAATGGTTCATGGTCGTAAACTCGTTTGTCTTTTAAGACTAACTGATATCTGTCTACCGCTATTTAGAGAGACAAGCGTGATGTTTATGTTGTTGTATTACTATATAAACTCTTTATTGAAAAATGGTCAGTACCTTTCTGAAACTCAGTTTTAAACTAATTATAAATACAACCCATTAAAATTATTACGTAGGGGCCGGCCTAATAAGACATATAACAGTCAAATAGATGCTATATTGAAAAAAGGTGACGTTAGGTGTACCTATAACCGCTGAGAGTGTATGAGAAGATGTATGAATGTCAATAAAGCGAAAGTGGTCTGTCAGGATCGGGACAAATGGGGATCCGTGATCTCTGCCTACCCCTCTACAGGGAATCAGGCGTGATGTGTATGTATGTACAACCCATTAAAACACGTTCTAAGTTCATTTATTCCGAAAATATACAGGTGTCTTTACAATGTAGTTTTAAGTAGTAAGTAACAATGTTGAACTAAAATACTCCAACGAAATTGTACTCATACATTCTAGATAAGATGTTTATTGGCAGAGAATTTATTACCAATCGTTTATTAGAAGTAGACGTTATAAAATAATGCTAGCGAACACCTGCCACCAAGTGATTAATTAAGCGCAAATCTGTGTTTTATTGCTCGTTCTACCTTGAAGGCGCTTGGGATAAAAGTTTCTTGTGGTAGTGCATAAAAGTATTTTCAGTTTTTCTCACTTCATAATTCTCTTTGTGTAGCTTTTCTTTTCAACGTAATGAGAGTGTATAAGTTTTAATTAAAAAGCTAAAGCTAGCTGGAACTAGAAAAGAATAGGACCTACCTTATGAAAGCATGTTGTAAAAGATAACTAAAAGAAGGGGAGTTTCTTTCGTTATTATCTAGTTTGTTGGTCACCCATTACTATATATAGTAAAATACTAGAGTTACATTTAAAAAAAACCTTTTCTATTGTCATCCTGTTGATTACATTAAGAACGTGTGACATCAAAATTAAAGTACTTATCAGAAAATGTGAGCAAAACAAGTAATACCGCGGAAATCGTCATAACTGTCGTTAGTTACTCAAATTGTAAAATAAGTTAGCTTTATTTGAATGATAGTCCATAGGAATTATCACGACATGACCTATTCATCAATCAATCAATCGATCAGTCTATATAAGTCCAGCTGGACGTAGGCTTCCCCAAGGGTACGCCACAAAACACGATCACTTGTGGCCCTCAGCCAGCCACTACCAGCGACCATTTTCAGGTCATCGCCATGCCTATTCATACTAAATTAAAAAAAAGGTATCTTACATTCTATTCATATAACGAACAATATAGCAAGAACTTTTAAAGCGTCATTCCAAATGTCAAAGTTAACAAACACGGCCAATTAGAAGTACAAATTGACAATGGTAACTGTCAAAATTTACCAGGAATTGTCAATAAGCTCCCGTAACTTTGGCAATCAATGTTGTTATGTTGGAATCTGGGGATTGTCATGTCATTGCTTCGGAGATGATCTAAAGGGATTGGATATAAAGTTATGGCTATTATGACTATATGACGTCTTTTATGCCAAATGAGGTAGCAAGATATTCATTTGTACTTGTATGTTTAGGTATATACATCAGTGAATGTGGAAATTGTAATTGATGGTTACAAAAAAGTTTTTTATCACCACATCATCGAGCTAAAGAGACTATTTGGGATGGTTCTTTTTGGTCATCTTAAGTAAAACTAATGACGTTAATATTTATAATTAGTATCTGGTATTAAATAATAAGTTCCCTAAGCATGCACACATATACATACATATTACGCTGTTTCCATGTAGAGTCGGCCCCGATTCTGACAAACCACTTTCGCTTCATCGTCACTCATACACACTCGGCGGTTATAGGTACTTCTAACATCACACTTTTCCCTGCATCATCACATAGCTCATACGGGAGTTAAAGACACTTAACAAGCTTTCTTTTACGTCCCAAACTAGCAAGGGACATTAAAACTGAGTACCCAGGAATTCACGTTCCCAAACCGAACTTCAAATAGGCTTTTAAAATATGAATAACTGGTTTCAGATAGCCGACTTAGAAATTATTCGAGAACTTTTCAAACGTTTTCGGATAGCTTTCAAATTCATTTCGCAGGAACTTTGATAAAATATTCTGTTAATTAATATAGCTTGTACTTCTGCAATTATTGGGATGCCATCTGTTAGTTATTTATGGTACTGATGGGTGGTGGAAGGGTGAAAGGAATTTATAGAGCCAAGTTGGACGGTAGGTAAGTAAGGAAGGCTTTTCATGAATATACACACATACAGTCACGCCTCTACACCTGCAACGGGATCTTGACAAAACTCCCTTGTTTCACTCACACGCAATAACTTTCTCATACATGCTCTTCTGTTCTTCACGCTGCGTACATCCGCCTTGAGAAAAAATATCTTTAAGGCTGTCTTTCTTTTTATAATGTTGTAAGAGGCGACTAAGGTATGAATAGGATTTGCTTCAAGGCAACGGGTATTCTAAATTGCCACCAATATTCCTTTTCAATACTATAATTATCCAAATAGTTATGTTATTAAGATTTTACTCTTATATCTGTGTCGACACTAAAAATATGTTAAACACATCTATTCTTATGTTTAATTTTTTTAACACCATAGTAAAGTTATCTTTATAATGCCCGTATTCCAATAGAGGGGTAGATAGATATTTCATTCAATTATTTACTATAGCTTCATTGTAAGAAAAAATCGGTAGACCACCTGCACATACGAACAGGACTATATCTTTATATAATCTATATCGACACCTAACGGCGCACTTATATATACAATACATACATACATACACATGACGCCTGATTCCCTGTAGAGGGGTAGGCAGAGATCATGGATCCCCATTTGTGCCGATCCTGACAGACCACTTTCGCTTCATTGACATTTATACATCCTCTCAAACACTCTCGGCGGTTATAGGTACTCCTAACGTCACCTTTTTTCAATATAGCGTCTATCTGACTGATATATGTCTTATTAGGCCGGCCCCTACATAACCGCCCTTCCACTTCACTCATATATATATTCCTTTTGTCAATCTGCAAAAATACAATTGTAAATATTCAATATAAGTGAAATATACTGTTTCATTCAATTTTGGTTTCATAGCAAAATTACAACTATTTTAGGCGTCTAGGCGGTATTTTTTTTTGGATATTTTTGCTTTTCAACAACTTTTTGAACTTTAAACCTCTCTCCTGTAAAGTTTACAAAATGGCGTTTAGGACAAGTGCGCCGTTAGGTGTCGATATAGACCCGTTTCGTCACATGTCATCGCATCCTTGCGAAAGTGGGTAAATAGGCCAGATGTTTATTCAACGCATCCTTGAGTCAGGGTCTCCTATGAATTATTCAGGGTGGAGATAAGTCCATCCCCGATGGTTAGTTTTCCGGTTTTTTTATTCATATAGTTGCGGGCTTGTACGGGATTTAGGGAGCTTAACCAGCTGGTATTATGGTAGAATGTTTGGAAGTGAGTGTAGGATGTAGAATAATATATAATATAATAAATATTAAACTATATCCAATAGAATCAAAATCTATTATGCATCTTACACTAAAATACATTTTTATTTAGTTTTAAATTAAATATTTTTATTCTAAAATAAATATTTTAAATTAATATAGTAGGACACTATTGCACCAATTGAACTAGTCCCTTGCTATGTACATTTAAGACTTGTGTTAAGGGTACTAGTCAACTTGTATTTAATATATATATATATACTTATTATTTATAAATTTATACATATTATATAGCATATACAATCTACATAATTTAAATTTCGGTCAGAAATCTCTCGATCTAAACACTACCTGAATAAATAAACATCAGAAAATATTGACTTCAAGTCGCCACCTAGAAAATCAGTTTTATTGAGTGTATCGTTAAATTTGAATGGCTTTGAGAAACTACGGTTTTTATGGTTCTGCTGCTTATGGCTTGGGTAGTGACAATTTTACCAAACAGTACCAAACGAGCGAAGCCGTGTATCAATAGTCATAAAATAATATATTGTATAATAAAAACGTGTCTTAACATTTTAAATATCATGTTTACAATTAAGATTTATAAACTAGAGTAAATATCATGTGCATCGTACTGTCACGCAAGGTGCCAACTCAGTTTCATGAATTAATTAATCAAAATTAAATTAATAATTCATATGACTTCCATATTGATTTCCCATGCTAGCTTGGACCGATAAAAGAAAGCCAATTAGCTGCCATTCGTCCCGGCATATCGTAATAGCCGACTAAGGGACTAGGGGTAAATGGTATATATAGGGCGATAGGCTAGCAACCTGTCAACAATATTCTACATATATGTATAATATTGTAATATCCTCGTTTTTGTGAAAATAAAAGAATTTGAATTACATATGACTTCTCAACCCCAATATGCTAAAAAGTGACCTAGGAGTTGTTTCTTCAAGGTTCTAGCCACTCTTCAGAGAAACAACCTTAAATGTATGTTATCAATAAAAGTATTAATCCTCCTAAGCCGTGGGCGACATAGAATAGTATTCCTGAGGGACCTACTCAGTTTATAAAGGTTTTTATGTAACAGTGTACACTTGAGGGACAATATATTGGGATTAAAGTTTTAAAAGATTCGCGATGTATACTCATGATTAATAACTAATGAGACTTATCGCGTAAGTTTTTATAAAGTTACCTTTATTAACCCGACGTTTTGGCTACGTTGCAGCAGCCATGGTCACGGGCAGACTGACGATTAGACTGATGGGGTTAATAATAAAGGTAACTTTATCATATAAAAACTTACGCGATAAGTTCCGTTAGTTTTTAATCATGAATATATTGGGATAGCATCTTTTGGTTACCACCGGCCAAGTTGGGTACTGGTAAAAGGTTTAATGACGTCACAAATCACTTATTTATTCAAAAGGAAACAAATCAGTTATAGATACAGTAATTAAGAGTATATGCTTAAATAATTAAGTTGACTACATTATATATGTTTCAGTGAGAACAAAAACAGACAAATTATAAAATAATGACAGCAGATATATACTTACCTAAAGAAACCAACTAAACCAAAAAGAAAAAATAGAGATACATAAGTATAAAAACAATAGTGAGATACATATATACAAGCACCTAATTTTATATTAAAAAACAGTCATAGAGACACAGTGATGACTTAAAAGCGTTACTTAATTCGCAACCTTTGACTGGCTTACATGAGATTATAATTCAGCATTGTATTTCATAATTAGATAAATAAAAAAACTGCATGTCTTCAGGATTTGAAAGTTTTTAGGTTCAATTCCTAATATAATAATAATATTTGGGACCCTTGGTAACTTAATAATTATTAACGTAATTTATAATAGATTATAAAAAATCTCAAAAAGGATATATGTATAACCAGCGACCACACTGGAAAGCAGAAGAAAAGTTATCGTAGTTCTCAACTCTGCATCCACCGGGAATCGAAACTGGGACCCTACGATTAGTGTTCAGGTGTGTAACCCTTCGCACCGTATATGTATATAATGATAATTTTAATATATCTGCACCGTAATACTAATACTACATTAAGTCACTAACAAAGAGTATTTCCGAGCTTTTTTTCTATCCCTTAAAAAAAGAAATTAGTACCTACTCGTATAACTTATAATAAGTTAAATAGGTGTGAGTGAAGCAAGAGAGATTTGTCAGGATCGTTCCAGGTGGCGATCGATAGCCTCAGCCTATCCCGTTGGGGACGTATAGACGTATATGTATGTATGTAGATTAGTATTTGCTACTGAAATCCCATTTTTTTCTCTTTCAAGTACACTTAGTGTTTCACAGCGCAAAAATATAAAACCTAGACTTTTGAGATAAGCACTATTACGCTTTTCACATTTTTGTTAAAATATGAGACTGAAATTGTGATTTTTGTGTCTAGATACACAGTTTAGATTAGATTATAACTTGAAACCTACGTAATTGCATTTGGGGTAGGTAGAGATTTGAGTGACCTCTTATGTTCAGGGAGTACTATTACCATCATACATACATACAGATCACGGCTGATTCCTTGTACAGAGATAGGCAGAGATCACGGATCTCCATTCGTCCTAATGCTGAAAAACCACTTACGTTTCATTGACACTCATACACCTTCTCACACTCGACGGTTATAGGTACTTCTAACGTCACCCTTTTAAATATGGCGTCTATCTGACTGTCATATATCCCAACGTTACTGCCAATAAAAATATTTTTTCTGTACATATCATAAGAAGCAAGCATAGAATAAAATAAACATATATTTCACCACTTTCGTTTCTGTATCTATATCCGCATTTGCGGTTTATGATGACATAGAAAACACTTCACTAAATACCAACTAACGTGATAGGCGGTGCTCATTATCATGATTTTTTTTATGTACAAGCTCAAAATATTTTTTATACATACAAACACATCGCATCATCATTCATTCATCACAACATCATAAATCACGCCTGATTCCCTGTAGTGGGGTAGGCACTATTCTTATTTCTAAAGAATAGATCTTACTGTTACGTATTTATACGATGACTTAATACTTCACAATTTTCGATGTTCTAACATCCATTTTCCGTTCATCCGTTAACCTATTATAGCCCAAGGCCACTCCGGGTCACGTTGGCAAAATTATGACAGGGTTGTCAACAGATGTCCGCATAAAACAGGGTCTCGGTTGAGACCCAACATAAACAAAAAGCCAATTATCAACCCTACCGATCAAAATTCTGAACAGCTGTTCTGCTACTCCGAATTAGTTTTGAAAGCAACAACAATGTTGTCAGTTATTAGATTCTTTATCAGTATTCGTTATACATTGCGCGTTAGCTTCGTAGATCAGTAAGTTTTCTTAAACGTAATGAGCAATGTATAAAGCTTGGATGCGAAATGTCGGTGAGAAGTTGTTTATGGTACGAGCTTCTAACTTTTGGTAAAGGCTGTAATTTTCAATTGGTATATGGCTGTGGCATCTATTTGAACATTGTTATATTATGAATTTACAACCATTACTGTAGGAAAGGTAGACAGAAGCTCGGAATATGAATTTTATAGCTAATTTGGGTTGCTTAGTATGTTCTCAGGATAGGTAATAGTTAGTGCCTATATACGGCGATACGGTTCACTACCTATCACGTTGGGTGCTGTCTATCTAGTGATACGTGGGCTTCGAATGATCCATACCTAACAAGCCTTCGAAATTTCGGAGATTGGCATTCAAGCCTCTGACTACCCCGCCATAATAAAAAAGGGAGTGTGTTATACACAAGTCGTGTAGCGTATGTATGTATGTTCTTCAAGCAAAAATAAAGAAGAATGGTAGCAAATTTCATTCCTGTAATGTCACTGATCAGGACTTTAAAATAAAGACACAATAGACAAACACGTTCACGACCATTAACCCTTTTGGGGTAGTCTGAGGATCAGGTTTCCATCTCCGCAATTGCGAAGGTAGTAATTCTATGGACACCTCGAACCCCCGAGTTGACCAGATAGTACTCAATATGACAGGTGGTAAGGCATGTCGCCACATACAAGCACTGACTATTACCTGTTCGGGGAACAGGAAGGTTTCCTCACGTTGTTTTCTCTCACCGTATAATTCGATGCATTTCGTAAATGTGTTTTTATTTATTACGACTTTAAAATTATTCGGATATTATATATTATCTCTTTGGGTCTAGAATTTTATAGAATAATTTATCATTATTCTATAAAATTCTAGACTCGAATTCTTTCCTTTTCTCTGCATACATTAATACTGCGGTCAATGAATAAAAAATGGCATCTATTGGCCAATAGTTCAGATACCTGTCTCTGATATTCTCTATTAACGCTCTCATAATTCAATATCGACAGTAATAATAAAAGTTCTTTATTTTACATATATATACGCATACATATACATTAAACCAGAAGAGTAAAATGGGATTATGCATCCCCATTTGTATCGATCCTGACAATCCACTTCCGCTTCATTGACATTCATACACCTCCTCGTTTAGAGTTCGTAGTTATTTTTTCAATTTATTTAGGATACAAACAGTTACATATGAGAACTTACACTAAACATAATATTAATTCTAATTTAAACCTACAGTATCCATAAAAATAACAAAACTACTTTGCTACTAACACAATAATAAGTAACAATATACAAAATATAAGTACACAATCTTATAATGTTATACCTAATATTTCCTTGACTTTTCTCTTAAACACGGGGAGAAGTATGTATAACTTTTTTGTTTTAAAGTTATATATAATAATAATAATATTTGGACATCATTACACCTATTGAACTAGCCCCTTGGTAAGTACATTTAGGACTTGTGTTAAGGGAACTAGTCAACGTATATTTAAGAAATATATAATTATTTTATATAGATAAATACATACATAGCATATATAACCAACGACCAGACTGGAAAGCAGAAGAAAAGCGTAGTTCTTAACTCTGCCTCTACCGGGAATCGAACCCAGGACCTCACGATTAGCGTTTAGGTCTTAACCAATCGCGCCACGGAGATTGTCCAATTGACTACAAGTATTTTAGGGCTAGACAGAAGTACAGTAACCTACATCAGTTACAACTAAGTAAGGATCACAAATATGTATATTCACGTCGTTTATTCCTTTCGGGGTGGACAAAACCAAACCGATCGCGCCACGGAGGTCGTCATAATACATATTTCTAACGTCTGGTTAAGATACTATTTATTATCCTATTAACTAGCAGATGTTCACAAAACAATCGACAGGCGCAAATTCGGCCACAGATTAACAGCCATGAATAAATAATTAACCCGCCTGACCCTTACCGTAAATTCACAGACAACTTTACAACAACGTTGATTGCTAAAGTTCTGACAGCTTATTGACAAATCTGCGCAACTTTTGACAGTTGCATGACAGATATTGCTTACGGCTCCACCGGTAGTGATCGGTCGGAATAGTTCACTTGTTTGCTTGCTAATAAAGGGTTGTGTTCCTATTCGTGTAATAGTTAAGGAGTTAGATGAATTGAGATCTGTATATAAACTTACATACATACATACACGTCTGAATCCCTGTAGAGGGGTAGGCAGAGATTACAGAACCCCAACTGTCCCGATCCTGACAGACGACTTTTGTTTCATTGGCACTCATATTATATACACTTATATGATTGTCATTAACATTTGGTTATACTTGGTTAAAAAAGTGGTTGTACCGTCTTGACCAATCTCCCTTATTTCAATACATTTACAACCTTCTCACCATGTCTTTATATTCTTCACACTATATACAGAAGTTATGCATAAGTTACAGATCAAATTGGAGACATTCCTCTGAAGGCATGTATGAGAAGTCTTGAAATAACTCTTTATAACCTAAAAAAACTTGAGAAAGCTTAGTCCAAGTTACAAATATGTACAGCAACACTAAACATAAGCAGCCTCTTACATTATTTACTTACATTACTGAACTCCCAAACAAGTCCAAAACCTTGAACTTTGCAATATAGGGTAGCATACTTAAAATTTCCTCGCGTGGCAGAACATAATTTCTTTCGGTCAGGTGTCGGAAAGTTGCCTGAGCAATTTCAAATGATTGATGTCTTACATGACTTACGCGGGAGCAATTAGTTGCAGATTGTTCTGGAAGTTGCGAGAACTTGGAGTTCGACAGAGCCCAATTTTAGTTTAAACAACACGTAACTTGAACACTTTGGAGTGTATTAATAGGTGTACTTGAGCTGTGTAGGTATGTATGTGACCTCGGAAACACGGTATTATCTCTTTGGTATTTTAACATAACATACGCTTCACGACTTGGGTATGCACACTCCCTTTTTGAACTTGGCGGCGTAGTCAGAGCCTTGAGTGCCAATCTTCGAATTTTCGAAGCCATGTTAGTTATGGGTCATTCAAGAAATTCACTGGACAGACAGCAGCTAGTCCATTGTCCTTTATTTTCTATTTATCCCTAATTCCTTAGTCGCCTCCTAGGATATGCCGTGAAAAACAGCAGTTTGGTTCATTTTTTACGTCCCAGCTAGCACAGGACTTGCATTTTTACTATGTAGGTATGCCTTCATAATATGTTATCTTCCATGTTTGTATGTAAGAGAATGCGGCGTACGAGGCTTGACTCTGTATCAGTGGGTTAAGGGTTTCAAACCTCGGAGCATGTACAACGGAAGTGTTGTTGAATTTCAATCTACGTTTTCATATTAAAATTACATTTACGAAATGCAATCAATACCTACTACAGAGAGATTTTCGCTCACTGTTACAGTCGGTGCATTTTACAAAGTAATTTTTATTGCGTATATGTTCATAGTCTATGTATTTATGTTGTTCTATGCAATTACCTAAACACGTATTCGACGTAGCTCAGTTGTTTGGGGCTTGACTATGTACCCATGGTACAAGGTTCAAATACCGCTTGAGCATGTACCAATGGAAATTAAGTTTAATGAATTTCTATGTATATTTTCGTAATAAAAATACATTTACGAAATGCATCGAATTATACGGTTAGGGAAAACATCGTGAGGAAACTTACCTGTTCGTCGAAATGCTAATAGTTAGTACTTGTAAATGGCGACATGGCTGACCACCTGTCACATTGAGTTCTGACTATCTGGTCAACACGTGGGTTCAAGTTGGCCATAGAATTACTTCATCGCAATTGCGGAGATGGACACTTGAACCTCTGACTACCCCGTTTGTCTTTATAAGTGAATTTAGTCTATGTATTTATGTTATTCTATGCAATTAACTAAACACGAATCGCGGCATAAGCACTTTATCCCTATGCCAATTAAACGCGCTCAGACGAAATAAAGATAGCAATAAATTAGCCTGACGTTTGAGCCGTCAGTTCGCTGTCACAGTGACAGTTTGTCTCATCGGTAATCTTGTTTCGGTCTCCAAGGTATAGCGAACTTGCTGAGAATGACAGCAGAAGGTTTTCATTTGTAAAAGATCTTTTTTGTAGTAGTGACAACAAAATACAAGTGTTTACTTTTTTGGTTCAAAAGTTGTAGTATATTTCGAATATAAAGAACCTGAAAAGTAAACGGGACTTCGAAATATGAAACTACCTTATTATAGACCCTTATTATTATTTTGACGACCTCCGTAGCGCGACCGGCTAGTCGCCTGAACGCTAATCGTGGGGTCCCGGGTTCGATTCCAGGCGGAGGCAGAGTTCGTTTTTATTTCTTTCATAAGCCATTCACCACTAAGGTTACGTCGGCTCAAGTACCAACACTGATGTCATGGCGATTGCACTTCTTTTTATTCCGTAGCCAAGCTCCAATACTTCTCTTCCTTTTTCTTCGGTTCGTTCTAGGTGAGGATCCAAATATAATACCAAGGCGAATATATTTAGCCAGTTCGACATCACAATTGACTAAATATTCTGCCGAAAATAATTATTTGTATTTTCATCATTTGACTTTGTTGACGAACCATAGACGACAGTTTATTACTTGAAAATCTAATGGTATAAACAGACGACGAAGCAGAGTAAAAAACTTCGCTTTTCTACTACTTCTTCAGCTTTCCAGTTTGATTGAGATAGATAGAACCTAGGTATATAAAAACCATTGATAAATTTTGATACATTATATAATATTTCTTATCGATATATATCATGACTTAACATATTTTGTTTTTATCTAGTTTAAGAGCCCCAAAATCCTGGACAAAAGAGACCTTATCTTTTGTTCCTTATTTTTGTCACTTTCAGCCAGTTTTCAAAGTCTTTACGTAATAAGATTATCTTATAGCAATCTTATGCTGGTATATCGTAGGAGGCGACTAAGGGACTGGGGTAAATAGTTTATTGGGCGATGGGCTACCAACTTGTCATGAATGTTCTATTATCACATCGCTACACAATATTAATGTTAAATACTGACTTCGTATTATATCTCAGAGGTTCTGTCCAACCCAAAAGGAATTAAGGGACGTTAATCTATATGTATGTATAGCGTTCTATAACGTAAAACTTTATCTCTAACCTGAAAAAGTGAGTATCCATTATACTGTTAGCGTGCAAGGTAAGTATGAATAATGCTTTAGTAAACTTATGACGACATACTCACACATCAAATCCATTCAAAAGATTAAGTCACTAATTACGAAATGAAGGCATCATGTTACTTCTCATATTAATCCCGAATCGCTCATTTAATATACATTTACGTCAATACCTTTCAGGGTGGACAGAACCTCGGAGACACGATCATATCTCCTGCGTCACTTTTTAGAATGAATATTCATTCGATGGGCTTGCGATTTATTTGGAATATTAGTGGCAGCTTGCTAGCCTATCGCAAAAAAACATTCCATTAACTTCTATTCTAGTCACCTACTAAGACATACCGGGAAGAACGGCACTTAGTAAGCATTCTTTTTACGTCCCCCAGCACGGTACTAGTCACTTATAATAATAATTGAGACACTATTTCACGAATTGAACTTGTCCCTTGGTAAGTTCATTTAAGACTTGTGTTAAGGGTACTAGTCAACGTATATTTAAGAATTATATACATGTTATATATAGATAAATACATTTATAGCATATATAATCAACAACCAGACTGGAAAACAGAAGAAAAGCGTAGTTCGTAACTCTGCTTCCACCGGTAATCGAACCCGGGACCTAGTAGCGTTCGGGACCTCACGAGTAGCATTCAAGTTAACCGATCGCACCACGGAGGTCGTCAAACTTATGAAACCGCAACTTGTCGCGTTTATCCCGAACCGCTCAATTTAAACGTATCAAAAGCGGCGTCAAATATGAACAAGCCTCCGCACAGCCTATCATGAATCGAAATCTTTTAAGCCGAGAAAATCCGATAGATTTTCCTTATTCCGCGCAAACAAGAATTAAGGCTTACGATTTATTGTTCCGTTTTTTCCCAGTTCAAGGATTGGGGGTTGAACCGTGGTCCTTATCTGGGGGTCGAGGGTTCGCAGGTGGATGGATTGACTTTGGCCACGCCTCTACAGTGGAAGGTTAAATAAAAAATCATTATAAAAAACGAAAGGGAAAAGTCTTCATTCTTACTACTTAGGTACTTCGCCAGACTGCAGCGTTGGTCTTCTGCCAGTACCTCAATGATTAGTAATCTGCGTTAAAATCTAGATTGTGTTCGTATCTGTAATCACCGGTCGCTAGCGTATCGCTCTATGGATACTGTTCAAACACTATGACATGATAGATACTGTAGTTATCCGCTTGTAAGATCGAAGAGAACCTAGCTAATTATCAGTCTATTTAAGTCCCGATACAGCACGGTACAAACAGATTCCCTTGCCAAGTATTCGAACACAAAAAAGATTCAAATTTAATTGTATAGAATGACAAACGTTTTGACTGACAGAATGCGATTTCATTTTGTATTGGACTGACTGACATTTGCCTAATTATTTTCACGATGTTTATCCATAACCACAGATATAAGAATACTATACTTGTAAATAATAATATAATCCATAACCTTTGAACAAATATTAAGCCTGAAGTCCCCATTGAACCTTAAACAAAAGTTGTTTATCCCTCGACCTTGAACATTCTGGAACTCAAATGTTCACCAACAAAGGAACAAAAAACAAGAGCAAGATAGTTGGAACAAAAGGTAGGGGCATAAAGGGAGATGACGCTATCAAATTACTGGGCCATTAAAAAAGACGGATCCCACAGGGTGCTGGGGTCACGTGACATTCGCGACGGAAATAGCCCATTCGTAATTACTTCTCGGAAATTTCACTCTTTGTCTAATGTTTTGGGCAAACAAGAAGTTTGTGCTCGTGTAACAAGAATTAGAAATTAATGATGATTTAACAGTTATTTAAAGGTCTTATAGCAATCGAATATATGTTGTAGGATGATTTGATATTTTGGGTTTTTGCAAAAAATCTAGTGCATCGCCATTGTCTAATTATTCGTGTTTTTGCAAAATGCCTAGGTTTTTTGCAAAACCCGAAATATGAAATCATCCTGTCACATATATAAGTTTTAACAAGTATTAAAATGGGAATGATGTGTTCTACGTGCAATTGATTTAAATTAGGGAACATATCGTAAATAGTTCTACCTATGCTTCTAGATGGATAATAGTCTGGATCTGTGAACTACAGAGTTATCACCTGTCCATTGTATACTGACTATTTAAGCTACATCATTGATTGGGCAAGACTTTCTTAATTACAAAAAAGATAAACATGTACACGACCATATTAACCCATTCGGGGTAGTCAGAGGTTCAGCTATCTATCTCCACAATTTCGGAGGTAGTTATTCTATGTCTACCTCGAACCCACGTGTTGACCAGATAGTACTTAATGTGACAAGATGGGAAGCCATCTCGCCATTTACAAGCACTAAATATTACCTGTTCGTGGAACAGGTAGGTTTCCTCACCGTTGTATTCGACGCATTTCGTAATTTTTTTTAATTACGAAAATGTACATAGAAATTCATTAAACTTCATTTTTATTGGTGCATGCTAAAGAGGGGTACATGTGCATGCTCAACGTAGATTCGAGGTAGCCATAGATTTCTACCTCCGTAATTGCGGTTTATCTTTTGTATAATATTATTAATTTATTATTTCTTAATTACATTGATGATTACTCAAGCCTCTGGACAAAAAGGCCTACCATTTCTTTGTATGTATACATTTATCCTCTTTCATATTTTGCCTCAAATTTAAGCCTAACCAACACAATACCAGTAGTCCCTTACTCCTCTTTTTCTTATCTTATGGCCAATTTATTCAGAACCCCAATTGCATCGCGGGAAAGTTTGGACCTCTGTTATTTCTGATAAGGGACTTTTCAGCGAGATTGGGTGTTAAAAGGAAGCAGAGAATTTGGGTTAAGGTTGCCTTGTGAAGTATGGTCTTATATTTGGGAGTTCTGGATTTCTGTATACTAGCTAAAGTTAATGAATTGAGTAACTGAATTTGAGTTAAATATCTGCAGAGTTTCTTGGCATTTCTTCTCTGCAGGTTTTTCTTTTACGAAATGCCGATAGTTTGATTCGATTTTATTATAGTCATTTTTTTTATCTATTTTTAAGGACAGTTTTTTTCGAGAAAATGTTTTTTTTTGTTGACTTTTAATAAGTGATTTTAATGTTCCTTATATTGAATAAAAAGCATTTCCTTTCCTAATACGGATATATAGTAAAAAATACATACGTGTACATAGAAAAAGTCACAATAAAAATAGTTTCGTAGTAATGGATATCTGTTAATAAGCAATAAACTATGTATGTAATTTAAAGAGAAAATACTTAGGTTACTTTGTATGTTTTCTGAACATGAATCTTATAAAAGTTAATGACCGGTTGTTAACCTATAACCTGAAAGATTGCTTTAATCCCAATTCCTTAATATTTATAATACGGCTGTAGCCAAATGGATAAGACCTCTTCTTATGTGATAAGGTCCGATTCCTGGCTCTGGTATGTACCAATGAATGAAATTTAAATGCTTTTTCATTTACGTTCATAATTTACAATCGCTAACGGTGAGGGAAAACATCAATAGGAAACCTGCCTATCCCTCGGGTTTGAATATCCAGTGCTTATATACGGCGATACAGTTCACTACCTATCACGTTGGGTGTTCTCTATCTAGTGAAACACGGGCTTCAAGTGACCCATACCTAACATACCTTCGACATTTCGGAGCTGGGCACTCAAGCCTTTGATTGCCCCGCCACAATAAAAAGGGAGTGTACAAACACAAGTCGTGAAGCATATGTATATATGCTAGGTAGAGAGGTAGCAAAATATTCTAACCATATCTCACCATATGCCATGACAAAAGAAAGCTATTTATTCCATTTAATTTCCAGGGGAGGTAAAAGTACCATTCATGCTGACTAAACCAAATTATTTTTTAAATACCCCGTCAAATCCACGCCTCTCCCCATTAATAACGTAAACCACCATAGCGTTACGAACTCAACCTTTTTGGGCGAAAGCATAAAAACTTTTTAAGTCGAAAACTCTTTTGACAAAATGACAGATTAAGCCTATGACGCCATTTTTCAATGCCTAATACAATTTGACGTACACTCGAGTCTTAAATTCTTAACAAGGTTGACAGTACCCTTCTTAAAACACTTTAAGATCATGACCTCCGTAGCGCGATTAGTTAACCACCTGAACGATAATCGTGAGGTTCGTGAAGGTAGAGTTAAGAACTACGCTTTTCTTCTACTTTCCAGTCTGATTATTAATTATGATATGCAGTTGTCTATATAATAAGTATATATTGGTTAAATATACGTGCATTTATCTATATAATAAGTATATATTTCTTAAATATACGTTAAAGAGTACCCTTAACACTAGTCTGAAATGAACTTACCAAGGGGCTAGTTCAATTGGTGTAATAGTGTCCAAATATTATTATACTTTAAACTTAAACTCAATGAACTAAAGAGGTTGTGATGGTATTGACATGTAGTATAAATGACGGATTATCCTGTGCTAGTGTAGGATGTAAAAAGAATGCTAAGTAGCTGCCGTTCTTCCCGGCATGTTGTAGGAGGCGACTAAGGGACTAGGGGAAAATAGAACCTACTAGGCGATAGGTCACCAATCACCAATGGTCCTTTATCCTTTATTATAGCAACCCCAATATTCATGCTAAAAAGTGACGTAGGAGGTATCTCCGGGTTCTGTCCACCCCGAAAGGGATTAAAAGACTTCAATATACTTGTATGACAGATTGCTAACCTATCGACAAAGATATTGCTAGCTTATCGCTCAATCAACGCAATAAAAGACAAACGCAGTCACGACCATTTACCCTTGCGGGGTATTCAAAGGTAGTAATTCTATGGCCACCTCAACGCAATAAAACATCCGTTATTCATCTCTAGTCCCTCAGTGGCCTTCTATAACGAGTTGAGCAGAATGGCAGCTAGTTTGAATTATATTTACGTCCCATGCTAGGACAAATACAGTTTGATTAACAATTTATCATGAAATCAACGGAGCGAGCCTGGGTAAAAGCTATTTAACCCTCTACTCTTACTAAGGGGGTGGTTACAATGGAAATTTTATTATTAGAAATCTTCATATATTCATACTCAAGAGTATTAAATCTTATCTAGGGCCCAAATTTAGAAATTAACGATGACAACGATACAAATTTGATTCTGCTATGATTTTACTGCGACACTACTGTAAAAGTGGTACTCTGCTAAAATTTTGATTAATCGCAGTTGTATGTATGTCAATAATGCATACTTATCGTAATTCAATAACACAGAACTTTTAAATTCAATAGAAGGTGACTTTTCTATCTTTTTAAAAATAAATATGTTAAATTTTGTTCATAACTACGGTGAGGGAAAACATTGTGAGAAAACCTACCTGTACCCATAACAGGTCAGTGCTTATAAATGGCGACCTGGCTTACAACTTATCTTTCACATTAAGTACTGACTATCTGATCAACACGTGGGTTCGAGGTGGCCATAGAATTACTACCTTCGCAATTGCGGAGATGGACACCCGAACCTCTTAGTACTCTGCATCTTTTTTTATAGTGAAAACGTCTACTACTTATAAACGTAAACGTAAACCCTATAAAAAGTTGTTGGGACTGCACTTTAAGCGTTAACTGTACCAATTCTAAAGTTTTCATATTTATTTCCAAGTTTCTGAGATTTGATTCACTCCTAAGGATACAAATATTCACATTTGTATATTATCACGCATTCTTACTAATGTATTCACATTTCACACGCTACCGTTGATTTTAATCTTAATAATTACAGCCAATTAACCACTTTTCTTTATTAAACTCTTACCCGTATAAATAAAAACGCGTCAAGTTAACTTACGAATAAGGTAGTTTTTCTACAGTATGACTTGAAGGTATTATTCTAAATTCCCTTAGTCATATCTTACGACAATTGAGAATAAGAGCAGCAAGTCCCAAGTCCACTAATACATTTGCAAAATATCAGTACAATATCACTTATAACAGTAACAGTGTATAGTTGTTCGTGGAATAGCAGAAGCGTCGTTGTCATTTTCAAGGCAAAATTTTACACTATTACTTAAGTGATATTGAACTACTATCAGGCTTTTGGCTTTTGGTTATCGCCCTTTCACTTCACTCACATATTTTCCTTTTGTCAATCTACTATCATTCATCCTTATAACATGTCCAAACCATCGAAGGATGCCCTTTTATATATTTCCTCTATGTTCGTATTAAAAAATACAACTGTAAACACTCCTTTATCCTGCATAGAACCTTCTTATTTGTATTTGGGAGGCTCTGCGAGTGTATTATGTAAAACGGACCCTTCAAGCCAAAAGAAACACTAGCAATCTCTTGAACGAAACTACTCGAGAAAAGTCAAGATCAAGATGCTTCACTACATTATGTATATGGGGATTTAGGTTTGTAAGTATGTGGTGTTTTTTATCAGATGGTAGGCTTTTAGTTTTATTTCGTTGATACTGCACTATATGTGCCCTGTTTTTATTTCATTTTATGCTTTTAAATTGGTCCTTTCGGGTTATTTAGTAGTGTATTCTGGCTCCATATATCTATTTAATATTACGTCTTTGACGGGTGGATAGAATCTTAAATATATTATGTGTAAACATAGTTCACACACACAGGTTTTTAGAATAAATATTGGCTATATGTATAATGAAAAAGGGTGACGTTAGGAGTACCTATAACCGCCGAGAGTGTATGAGAAGATGAATGAGTGTCAATGATGCGAAAGTGGTTCGTCAGGATAGGGACAGATTGGGATCCGAGATCTTTGCTTACCCCTCTACTGAGAATCAGGTGTGATGTGATGTGTGAATGTTATATCCTGTGCTAGTCTGGGAAGAAAAATAATGCTAACTAGTTACCTATCTTCTCGGTATATCGAAGAAAGCGAATAAGGGGCTAGGTATAAATAGAATCTATTTGACGATGTACTAACAAACAGTTACCAATGATTTTACAATATCTTTCACCTCTTTTCTAACACTCCCGTTCTTCATCACTTAAAAGGACTTACACTATTCAACGCACTATTCCAGACTATTCCTATTCAACAATAGTCCAAAACCCCGTCAATCCTAAACCATAAATCAATCGTGTCATCTGTTGACCGCGTCGCCATGGCAACCAAGTAAATGCCAATCCTGCGGTGAAAGGCCGAGGGTCAGACGTGCTTATCACGGCGTACAAAAGCCTCCGACATTTTGCTAAGCCTTCCTACTAAGGGTTGTGGGACGTGTTTTTCTTTGAGCCACAATCTTTGTGACGCTTTGGGTAGCGGAGAAGCGGTTGGGTTGTGCCCGACATTTTTGTAATAAATTTGTGTATAATTGTATTGGGTGAAACCTGAGTACAGGGTTAAAAGCTCTTAACGTTTACCAATGGAAAAGATTTTTTCTCATACAGTAGAAATACAGTCGCACCAAATACTACGGTGACAGAAAATGTGAGGACACTTGTTTCTTAAAATCAGCGATACGGCTCACGATCTGATACATTGAATACTTACTATCTGGTCAAAATGTTCATGATGGTTCGAGGTTGCCATAGTAATAATTACAACTTCTGCAATTGTGGTAATGGACACCCGAACCTACTACCTCGCAAGGGTTAATGCACGCGTTTGTTTTGTTTCTATGGTAAAATCAGACATATTATGAAAACAAAAAATTTAATAGTGTTCTGGTGTAAAATGTGTGTAACATATAGCGTATTAAAACAGATGTGTTATGAATAGCCACATAACTACTTGGCGACCGCAAACACCTTTATATATGTGTGTATATATATATATATATATATATATTTAACAATTTTCTTCCACATACAACTAACAATACCTCCGCTGCACAATATTTAAGCTACGTCAGATAAATATGATTGAACGCCTGTAGTTAGGCCTCGCCAATGCTAGTTATTTCGGACGTGAAGGCTTCTTAGTTGCCATGCCATTATGTGAGGGACATGGGCTTATACAGCCTTACAAAGGAGTCTAAGGTTCTATATAAAAAGAGTTGAAGAGTGTGAGTTATAAAAGGTGAATTTGAATTTGTAGCACAGTGGGTAAGACTTCTGTTGAATGAGAAAGGTCATAGGTTCAAATCCCGGTCTGGCATGTACCAATGAATGAAATTTGTGTTCATTTACGAAAAACACGGAAAACATCGTAAGGATACCTACCTATCGCTCGGGTTAGGTAATAGCCAGTGTCCATATACGGTTATACGGTTCACTAACTATCACGTTGGGTGCTGTCTATCTAGTGAAACGAGGGCTTCGATTGAGCCATATTTTGAATGTTAGAAGTACCTATAACCGCCGCGTGTGTATGAGTATGAGTGTCAATGAAGCAAAAGTGGTCTGTCAGGATCGTGACGAATGGGTATCCGTGATCTCTGCCTATCCCTCTACGGGGAATTAGACATGATGTGTATGTGTGTATTGACGACTAATTTTTGTTGTATTTTGATTTTTAGTAATTGACACTGATTTCTTTAATATAATATGATTTTTACTAGTATTTTAGGTTTTCTATGCACATTTAAAATAATGACATTTTGATAGATTAATTAACTTTAATTTCCCATCTCATCCAATTTCATCCTATCTTTTTCCTTCTTAAAACCCTTATTGTTCTTTCTACAAACGCAATACAAGGAAAACCATCTAACGACATTACAATGAGACGCGCCTGCACAAAGCAATTACACTAAGACACAACAGAGAGATTCTTTATTACATATACACATAGATTCAAGCCTTTAATCCTTTTAGATGTGGACAGAACCTTAGAGTCATAATGTTTCAATAGTTTCACTTTTTAGTCGCTTTTTTGGGGCATAAAACAGGTGGTGATTAATAGTTTCTGTCACTCTTGAACTCTTGTGAAAAGACGACCAGGTTAGCCGGCATCGAATGGATGCGAACAGTTACTGACAAGGAGAAGTGGCATCATTTGGTGGAGGCCTATGTCCAACAGTGGATGCATACAGGCTGATGATAATGGTATCACTTTTAATAGAGAAGTGAAGCGTGGAGGTATGTTATAAAACTAATGTTTATAGAACACAAGTTGCAAGCCGTACACCCTATATATCCTTAGTTTTCACCAATGTACCGGAAAAAATGGCAGCTAGTTACCGTTTTTTACGTCCTATACTAGCAAGAGCAAGCAATTATACTCCTTAGATACACGGTAGTGCTTCTTAATTAGCAAAATAATAAATGGAAGTAAGAAAGGTCGTAAATCACGCGAACACACGTCATAAACAAACGGTTCAATGTAATATAAGGTAACATTTGATGCGTGTATGAAACGAGTCTTAGTAGCTGCTTTTCTTGTCTGGTTATACATACATACGCTTCACGACTTGTGTATGCACACTCCCTTTTTTATTATGACGGGGTAGTCAGAGGCTTGAATGCCCATCTCCGAAATTTCGAAGGCATGTTATATATGGGTCATTCGAAGTCTGGTTATAGAATGATTATAAATGTACATACATATACATTCACGTCCTTTAATCCCTTTCGTGGACAGAACCATGGAAATATAATGTCTCCTAGGTTACTTTTTAGCTTGAATATTGGGGTTGCGATGTCATAATGGAACATTGGTGACAGGTTGTTAGGCTATCGCTCAATAGATTCTGTTTACCCTTATTATAATATATTATGTTTACTATGTGAGACCGAGTTGTATCACGATAAATTAATAAAGATGATGTCGCTCATTTGGTGCAACAACGTCGTAATTACATTTTTTTGTAAATTAATGTTATTATGTCATTATGTTCGAAAAGTCTATTTACACCCGGAGAAACATCGACCGAAATGTTTTTTGAAAAATCAAACTTACTTTTAAAATGATTCGGATTATAATGAGTCTCCCCAAAATGCCATGCATCGTATACAAATCTTTAATCGGCTCTCCTTTAAAAATTGTAAAAGTGTAATTACGCCATTGTTGCACCAAATGAGCGATGTATGATTACTTTTATTTTACCCGACATTTCGACCCAGTTGCACAGGCCGTGGTCGCGAAAAGACTAGTCTTAGACCCGCCGTGCGATTCTTGAAAAAAGTTAAGAGTAAAACAATACCAAAACAGTATTGATTTTTGGTTTTGGTATTCTTGAAACGTCAAATGCACACACTTTGCCGATTGCAGTTTTGTTTTGGTTTAACGCTCAATTTGGTATTCTTGAAAAAAAATTGAGTCAAAACGTAATCACTATCGGCATGAATCGGTATTCTTGAAATAAAACAAAAAAAGCATCTGTCAAATCACAGGTTTTGGATGCGTTTTGCGTAGGTTTTACAAAAGCTTATTTTCAAAGAGTTTTGATAGATTTTTGGTTAGAGTTTTTACCACAATTAGTCAAAACGAGTCTGCAAATGAGGTTCGATCTGCTAGAAACGGCTTAGTAGGTTACTACCTACTGGATTATCTTCTTTTTTCAATACTTTGCTAGTAAAGACATATTACAGTCAGATAGACGCCAAATTGAAAGGGTTAGAAATATCTTTAACCACCGAGTGTGTATGAGGCGGTGTGTGATAGTCATTGAAGCAAATATGGTTTGTCAGGACTGGTACAGATGGGGATCTATTTTAACAATCACTGCCATATCCACATGTGTCAAAATCTCTGAAGCATACACACTCCAATCTTTTTCATTTCATCATTTAGGAAATCTATTTGCAATGCATTAACAGTTTACAATTTTCTTTTATTTACTTATAGTTACTATATAGTGTAAATTTCTAATTGGAGGTAATCATTTCTTTTTCTTTGAAGTAATAAAACATATACCTTACTCTTTCTAGTGAACTAGATTTGTTATATGTTATCTAAATCTTGTTTAGTTTACTTGTTAAGTCTAGCTATGTAAGTAATGAAAGAAATAATTTTTGTGTATTATTAAATATATAATTTTATCATTACTAGTTTGATTTATGCCGTCATTGCTATAGATTGCACAATTATGTGTAATATTTCTCTCCACAGCTATACAGATTCATAGATAAAAAATTAAAGTTTCTGGTTTTATTAGACCAAAAAACCGAGTTATAGAAACTTGAGCCTTTGGAGCCATGGTAAAAAACTTATAGCACAGATATTGGAAGATATTTACAGTGTACACCTATTAACTTTCGAACTCAAAAGTTAAAGCCTAACCACAGATAATATAATACTACAGTAACTAACTTTTGACACAACGTTTTGGTTTTGCCAAAATATACGTCAAATATTGCACATATGACACATGGTTGACGTAACATTTACTAAACGAACTTGGTAGTTTTGTAAAAGTGAAATTATGGTAACACAAAAGTGTAAGGTTTTGAATCGGTTTTGGTGCAGGAATAAAACGAGAGCGCTGCGATTCAATAATGGTGCAGTTTTGTAAAAGGACTTCAAGAATACGAAAGTAAATCTGCACTGCACCTGCACTGCAGCGCTATCAAAACCAATTTGAAAAAGTTATTGTTTTCAAGAATCGCACGGCCGGTCTCACATAGTAAATAAAATGAGTGTAAATGGCAAGTGTTTAAAAATAATATATTATGATTTGGCAAGTATTTAAACGACCATAAAAAATACGAGTTTCCACATCATAAATACTGAATGGTGTAAGAAAATAATACAATCGCAAATCTAACCTATCCTTTGTTGTTCCTTAGTGTATATTTATGGAGTAAATAGCGGAAATATATACATATGTTCATAAAATTATTTTCTTTTGTATTATATGTTATTATTTATTATTATTCCGAAACTAAGATCAAAGTGCTTACATCCCCGACCAAATTTTGACGCCAAAATACTGATGTTTGTACAAACTTAAAAAGACTTATTGAAATTTGATAAACATCTGAGCCGTAAGTAGTAACGCTGTGTCGATACCAAATGACAGTCTTATACAAATTACATACGCTTTTGTTATGTCACGTGATCTTTTCAAACGAATATCATACATTTTGATATCTATCGCCTTAGCGTTTAGTCACTTAGCTAGTTCTTCAAAAGCATCGTAAATAAAATAAATCGTAACTGCGGATGTGTCTTCGGATAGTGTGAGTGTAGTGTGTCGTGCTATGAATTAACAAAAATTTGTGAGGTGAGACGCTAGTCTTCCTGCAACCACGACCTATGCAACTGGGTCGAAACGTCAGACAAAATAAAGGTAATCAGATATCTTTATTAATTTATCGTGATATGACCCGGTCTCACATAGTAAATAAAATCGTAAATAAAGTTTATTAATAATCTGTATCTGCTTTAAGCAATGCATTCACCACCAGATACCTATCTGGTATAGTGGTGGCAGTATTACCTATATCAAGTGAAACGTGGGTTTTGAGTGGCGCCATCTAGTGTCACTCAAGTCTAACCACTCAGAAAAGGTTAAGGTTAGGATGGTTGTGTATCTACATATATGTTGTTGCATATGCCTATATAATACGTACATATATGCCATGTGTCTTAATACATATGTTACCGGCCAAACCCGATTTCAGGACAAACTAGCCTAGGCTAAAGCTAGTTCTTCCTACACGCGCTAGGATTATCTAGTAAGGTTAGGTTAGTAGAAAAAACTAAACTAACCAAGGCTGCTGCAACGTAGCCAGAACGACGAGTTAATAATAAAGATAACGTTATTATATAAAAACTTACACGATCAGTCCCGTTAATTATTAATCATGAGTATAAATCGCGAATCTCTTAAAACTAGGAAAAACTAGTTGAGCCTAGGCCACCCTAGTTTGTCCTAAAATCACACACATACTTTACAGTAACATATATAAACTAGATGAAAACCCATCTTCGTCCGTGAAGAACTCAATTTAGCTACCCAAGAAGACAGAGCCATATAAAAACAATAAATGAATTGAAAGATGGCGACCATAGTTTGTCTGCCATTAAAATTTAACGAAATACTTAATCCGTGTTTTCATACTATATCAAAAACCTGAAGATTAATACTTTGTTTAACAATAATTTATTTATAGTTTACAGTTATTAATTTATGTATGTTTAGTAAGCTCTTATTGTCAATTTCGCCCAAGAGGTTCTTAACGATTAGGTTCTTACATAATATCAGCTTTGCGTTTGCCACCAAACGCAACATACCTAACTGAGTTAGAACCTTTTTACTAACACAATAACATGCACAAGCAATTTTGTGAGTTTGATTTGAAACTTTTTTATTCTGTATGTTTTTGTGGCTGTAAATAAATGCTTTATTATTATTAATTTCAACACACAAAATATATTGATAACAATTGCAGCTTTCTTAAGAAACATTTCTCGGCAGTGAGAAGAAAAATACTACGGTGAGGAAAAACATCGTGAGGAAATAAAGTGCTTCATAATGGCTACACGGCTTACCACCTCTTACATTGAGTACTGGCTATTTAGTCAAGACGTGGGTTCATAGAATTACTACCTATACTATTGCGGTTATGGATACCCAAACCTCTGAATATCCATACATACACACACATCACGCTTAACTCCCTGTAGAGGGGTAGGCTGAGATCACGGATTCCTATTCATCCCGATCCTGACAAACCATTTACGCTTCATCGACACTCATACATCTCTTCATACACACTCGGTGGTTATAGGTACTTCTAAATTCATCCTTTTTTTATATGGCGTCTATCTGACTGTCATATGTCCTTTTCGGATTGGGTCGGCCTCTACGTAACTGCCCTTCCACTTCACCCTCATAAGTTCCTTTCGTCAATCTGCTATCATTCATCCGTATAACATGTCCAAACCATCGAAGCATGTCCTTTTCAATCTTAGTCACTACATCGTCTTTCAAACCGCAACCTTCCATTATGACAATATTTTTAATTCTATCATTCAATGTCACTCCTAACATGCTTCTCAGTGACCACATTTCGACGGCATTGATTCTACTTCCCTGCTTCTTTTGTATTACCCAACTTTCACTACCATTTTCCTTTTCAATCTTAGTCACTACATCTTCATTCATATTGACTACCCAGCAAGGGTTATGGGTAGTGAAAGCGTTTGTGTCTTTTAAGATGAGAATAGTCATTCTCTACTGGAAGATCAGATCCTGAGTTTTATTGGCGCAGTCAAGCACCTGCCTCAATCTAGTTGGGTTTAACTCTGGACGAAATAGGTGTTGGCTGTGGTCTAAGGAGACGAGCGGAGCGGGTTAAATACTTGTTAGCGGATTTTAAGTATACGCTTCAACGCTTCAAGAGCAGTTCCAGTAACTTTTTATAAGGTTTACGTTTATAAACAAAAGACAATATTGTTCATTTCGAACACGAACGTGTAGTGGCCATGACAATGCATAGTGGCGCCACTTTTGATGTACGTAATATCACTACATAGTATAAAACAAAGGCGCTTTCTCTGTCCCTATGTCCCTTTGTATGCTTAAATCTTTGAAACTACTTAACGGATTTTGATGCGGTTTTTTAATAGATAAGAGTGATTCAAGAGGAAGGTTTATATGTATAATAACATCCATTAAATAGTGGAGTAGGTTATATATTTTATACCCGTGCAAAGCCGGAGCGGGTCACTAGTATTATGATAAACGCTATGTTGAAAAAGGAAGTCGTTAAAAGTGTGTATGGGGAGGTGTATGAGTGTCAATGAAGCGACAATGGTGTGTCAGGATTGCGCCCGATGCGATGTAGCTCCGTGATCTCTACTTACCCCTCTGTATTGAAACGGGCGCAATGTGTATGTATGACACATATTCTATATATTCATACAAATACACTGTGATCTTAAAGGTATTTCTCTCACTTATTTGCAGTATGCATTAAGCGGATCTATCTCTGAACAAAAAATACACTACGCAATTGCGGAGATCGACATCTAAACCTCTGACTACCGCACAAGGATGAAGGTCGTGAAAGTGTTGTTTGTCTTTATACTATAAACCTCCTTAGCGCGATTGATTAACCACCTGAACGCTAATTGTGTGGTCCTTGGTTCGATTCCCGGTGAAGGCAGAGTTTAAAACTATGCTTTTCTTCTGCTTTCCTTTATTTTTGATTTAGTCGTCGATTTTATGTGCTATTTATGTATTCATCTATCTAAGATAAGCTTATATTTCTGAAATATACGTTGACTAGTACCCTTGACACAAGTCTGAAATGAACTTACCAAGGGGCTAGTTCAATAAGTGTTACAGTGCCCCAAATACTTTATTTATTTTAAAAATTATATAATCCCATAAATGTAGATTATATAAAAGAGGAAAATAGTTGCTTAAAAGCGATACAAAAACGGATTGGTGCATTTCGCATGAACGGTTTTCCAACCAATGAGCTGAGAGAGTCACATTCTCATATTCAATCGCGGCTTTTAAACGAAACACTGTAATAAGGCGATTTGGGCACCCATTCGCACAGATTGAACTAGCCCACGTAAACTCATTTAGTTGGAAATAGGAATGGGATTTCTTGAGACTTACATATATACTAACGTTTCTTTCCTGTTCTAGTTCCGTTAAAAGGCATCTAGTATTAACTAGCTGACGTTATTCCTGGCATGTCATAGAAGGCGACTAAGGGACTATGGGTAAATGGAATATATTAATGAAGAGCTAGCTTGCGTCATCAATGTTACATATGACAATGTTCATAGAAATAAGTGACTTGTGAGATATTATCGTATCTCTCCACTCCAAAAGGGATTGAAGGACGTGAATGTATATATATATATCGTTGTGGGTGGGTGGATACGACCTAGGATACCAAATAATACCCTCTTCTCTATGATATAAAAATATAAGTTTTGAATAACCAAAACATTTAATAATTATCAATTTGATCAATCAAGCCTTTAACTACTTTAAAAGGTTTTAGAGTAGTGAAGCGTGTGGTATGGTTTATTCGATAGGTTGCTAGCCCATTGGCCGATTACCGTACGAGAGGAAGATAATTTTATAAATCTCTATCATTATTTTCTTAGATTTTTGACTCTGATTTGTGATCTCTGCCTACCCCGCTATATGATAATTGTCGTGATGTATGTAGACTTAGAATAACACTCACACTCTCTCTTATTTCTCTCTTATGGCGACATGGCTGACCACCTGTCACATTGAGTACTGACTTTCTGGTTAAGACGTGTATTCGAGGTGTCCATATAATTACTACCTTCGCAATTGCGGAGATGGACACCTGAACTTCTGAATACCACGCAAGGGTTAATGGTCGTGAATGCGTTTGTTTTGTTTTGTATCCGCTTCGCAATTTCCGTACACTTGTGCCAGGGAAAATCGCACACAGTTAGTGCGATCGTTAGGAGAACCGATAAGGGAAAGTGCCATTTTCTTTGCAATCACTCGTATGGCGGTTAACGGGATCATCTTTTATATATCCTATATATGTATACGCTAACAGTCTTATATATTTAAACTAGCGACCCGCTCCGGCTTCGTACTTCTGGCTATTTAATGAATGTTATTATACATATAAACCTTATATAAAATTCTTAAATCACTCTATCTATTAAAATAACCCGCATCAAAATCCGTTGCGTAGTTTCAAAGATTTAAGCATACAAAGGGACATAGGGACAGAGAAAGCGACTTTGTTTTATACTATGTAGTGATATAGCGTATTTTACTAAAGAAGTTTAGACAGATATTATGGATAACATTTAGGTTGATTCTGATAGTTAATATAGCTTAAGTAATATATTATAAATCGCAAGGTTCTGTAGACGCTAAAATGGATTAAAGGACTTGAATGTATGTATGTATAAATCGCAATAATACTAACCTTGTTCTTTCTCTTACTGAATATTTCATATGGGGTAGGTAAAATTATGGAGTATTAAATATTCTTTGATAACCTAAGAATTATTATAAGGGTCACTAATAACTATAAACCTCTCTCTTAATCTCATTAAGCCTCTTAATCGCTTTTTACTTCCTATCACCTATTTAACTTTGTATTTACGCCCCTTATCATCATCATATTGACATACACAGACAGGAAATGAAAAAAAGAGAAAAGAAGTTTATACAAGTAAGTTATTAAATCCTACATGTGCATGTCATTGCCCAGTGAAATGGTCCCACCTCAGCATATATACGATGATTGAAGTATAATCACTGTTCTGATCTTATGTTAGAACCATTATCATAACTTCTGTCACTTCAAACATTTATACTTCCTTATATTCGGCATAACGGACATGACACACTAACCCATGTATATACAACCTCACCTCAATATAATTTACGCACCGAAATTATTAAATTCAGCCTCTACATTGCGGGTAGTTGGAAATAGTTGCGTAACCCCTAATGCAGCCATTTGTCACGTCGCCTACCAGAAAATGGGGGTAGTATCAAACTATCGTATAATTTAGTCGTGTAATGATATTGTAGACTATGTAGTTAAATAGATGGAATACAAAACTTTTTTAACTACATTTTCGTTTTTTTATATTTTGTTAGATACTGAGAACATTCTCAGGGTAAACAGTAGTGGTTAGTTAGGTTGTTAGGGGTAGCTTAGTTTAAGTACCAATTGGTAGTAACTAGTTTTATCTAATCTATATTAGGACCATGGAACACATTGAGTGCATCCAGTTTTTCATATGAACAGGTAATAGTCAGTACTAGTGATTTTCGATACAGCTTCTCGTCTATCACATTACTTCCTGAATACTTGGCACCCAAGTCTACCAATGCGTTTTTAAAACAAACGCAGTTAAAAATCAGATCAGTATTAGTGTAAAGTTAGTAGTGGATGGTCAAAAGTGTCAAATTTCGGAATTGAGATTGTCAAAAGTGACAAATATCGCTTATAAATTGATACTTTGCAAATACCATTAATGGACTAAGGCTTACAGGATTAAGGTTAACAGGTTAACACGGATTCAAAGTGGCCATACCTAGTCTATTAAGAACCTAGTCCTCACAGAATTTGTTGTAGGTACAAGCGAGTTAAACTCTGCATAATTACGTGGCTGAAACCGTGAAATTTCTGACACGCCCTGGCGCATAATTCCAGTCTCCGAACACCCCTAAAAGTGTAAGGGTTGTTTCGGTTTCATACCTAGTCTGTTAGTTGGGAGTAAAAAGGGATGGTAGATGTGATTCTTTTTGTTCATGTTCATGGAATCTATTGAGCGATGAGTTCGGAAGCTGTCATGAATGTTGGAAGTTAATTATATCACTAAACGAATTAAATTTTACCTTAACTAATAATAATAATCTGGCCTGTGGTGATCCAAAGGCGGGCACTTACCTCGGCCAACGCATTAGTTTGGCTAATCAGAGAGGTAATGTTGCCAGTTTGTTGGGGACCGTGCCTTTCTCTGACAGCGAGGAGCTAAAGGAGATATTTTCCTAATCTTAATCTGGCAGGTCCTGGGTTCAATTCCCAGTGGTGGCAGGGCTATAACTATGCTTTTTTTCTGCTTCTCTGTCTGGCCGATGATTGTATACTATGTACTAACTGTTTACTTCTATCATCATTATTATTATTGTCTTATTTGTGTATTATATAAGTCATTAGTACGTGTAGTAATATTTAGTATGCTGGCTGTGTTCGCTTTTAAGTGAACATAAACATACGCTTCACGACTTGTGTATACACACTCCCTTTTTTATTATGGCAGGGTAGTCAGAGGCTTGAATGCCCATCTCCGAAATTTCGAAGGCATGTTAGGTAAGGGTCATTCGAAGCCCGCGTATCACTAGGTAGACAGAACCCAACGTGATAGGTAGTGAACCGCATCGCCGTATATAGGCACTGACTATTACCTATCCTGAGGGATAGGCAGGTTTCCTCACGATGTTTTCCCTTACCGTTAGCGACTGTAAATTATGTACGTAAATGCAAAACACATTTAAATTTCATTCATTGGTACATTTAAGTGAACATGTACTCTAAAAAGAGTTTGTTTGCATAAGTATCTTTTGTATTGTGTTTGTGTGTTCCCCAATAAATAAATAAATCCACTGAATTAATCATGTCTTTACATTGATCACACAAATGAAATGATTTGGTGATTAAATAAAACAGCATTTGGTTTTTGATGTTTATTTTGTTGCACATTTATAAAAGTGGCACTTTTATAATAACAATTCAAAGTTTAATTCCAAAATGATTAGTGTAAAAATTTACAAAAAGGTGAAGGTTTGTACAGAAAACTGTTATTTTATATTTTGACTAGATATTCACGTACTAAATTAACAATCGGTTTAATTTATACAGTGCAAGCAACATGGGCTAATTGACTATTTTTATTGGATATTTTAATCATCATAAATATGTTTTTTTTCTATAAAATTATTTCGGTATGTGGCAAAGAAATCATATAAAATTAAACATTAAGTAAACATGATAAATGCTTCTCCATAAATATTAACAAAGCCATTTGAAAACTGTATACATTAATTTTGAGCATATTTTTTACATTTTCTCCAAACAATTAATTAATCTACGTTATTTACTAATAAAATCTTTTTATGAGTGTGGTGTATTATTCAAAGAATAAATAGGTTATGTTAGATGAAAGTAATGATGAATGCAATCCAAACTGGCGTCTAAGATGTTATCTCACGAAACTATTGCAGCATCTGGAACAAATGTGAAAATATTCTGAATCAGTATTCTTATACATATATTCTCGTACTTTCATTTAGTTTGAAGCAGACAGAATCTTATAACCATTATATCCCCTGAAGACACATTTAGCATAAACAGATGTGTGATTTTAATAATACAGTATTAAGTGTCTAGTTCATGCTATATATAACATTGAATTATTAAATTTAGCGTATAGCATCTAAGGTGTAAAATAAATAAGAGACAACTAAGGGAATATGGGTAAAACGATATTACTTCTCAAATGTACGTTTACTAGTACCCTTAACACAAGTCTTAAGTGAACTTAGCAAAAGGCTACTTCAATAGTGTCTTAAGAATCATTACATGTTTGTTTACTTAGAGATTTCATGAAACATCTTGAGTTGTATTTAAAATTCTACTGCAAAAACCATCTTAAATTCTAGACTCACAACTATTACAACTTTAAACAAAACTGTAATCACAATAATAGAACTTAGGACTTATGTAATACCTCAGAACACTTGCACGCGATGGTTCTCCCGGTCACACACTATGATGTTGCCATTAGACATGACAGCGATTCCCTCTAGGCCCTTAAACTCTCCGTCGCCGCAGCCCCAGGAGCCGAAGGCGCGAAGAAAAGTCCCGTCGGAGTGGAAGATCTGGATCCTATTGTTACCGGAATCCGCTACTACGATGTAGCCTTGGTCGTCGACTGCTACTCCCCTGGAAGAGAAGATGGTTTATTGGTATTTGTTTAGTGAAATAATGTTTTTTTTATTCAATATAGTTTCAAAGTATGCTAATAAGTTCAATAATGATTTATTCACGTACAACTACGGTGAGGGAACATTGTGAGGAAATCTACCTGTTCCCTGTACTGGTAATAGTCAGTGCATGTAAATGGCGACACGGCTTACCACCTGTCACATTGAGTACTGACTATCTGGTCAACACGTGGGTTTGAGGTAGTGGTCAATTACTACATTCGCAATTGCGAAAAAACCATGCACACCTCAAAATACCATAAGGATTTATGTGGGAAAAAGCGTTTGCCTCTTTTAGGCTGTGTTCAGACGTGCGCGTTTGCTGCGCGTACTCGGTTTTTGTGGAAATGTAGTCTGCGCGCGCGGATTCAGCGCGCGTCGCGTGTTTTCCCAAACGCTAAAGCAGTTTGAGGTTCTATGCTAATTACATAAAGTTTATTTTCATACATTTCCACAAAACCGCGTACGCGCAGCAAACGCGCACGTCTGAACACAGCCTTATTCGTCTAGATAACTGTCAGATGATACCTCTTAAAAATTTGGCATATTGACATAAAATAACTAGCCAATCATTCACTAAATTCCAACTATCCCACTCAAAACACCACAACCCTTAATAGACCTGTTATATGCAGCACTTCACCCAACTAGACCCATTTCATACAGCTATATCACTTTAAACTTACTTCAATTTGACGACAAAACAAGATGATTTCAACCTAACCAATACACGTACCTCGGGAACTTAAACTGCCCATCCTCAGACCCTTCTTCGCCGAAGCAGGACAGGTACTTCCCGTTCACGTCAAAGACCTGCACCCTGTGGTTGTTGGAATCGGAGACCAGCACCCGATTGGTGTTGGACACTGCGATGTAGTGGGGATGCTCCAGCTGACCTGGCTTCGAGCCGAAGGTCCCGAATTTGCCCACGAATGTGCCGTCTGATTGGAACACCTGGAAAAAGATGATGTTAGAAGTATGTATCTGTTTGACGACCTCCGTAGCGTGTGGGTCAGCTGAACGCTAATCGTGAGGTTCCCACCTGAGGTGGTCGTGAGGTTCGATTTTCGGTGGAGGCAAAGTTAAGAACTAAGCTATGTTACTGCTTAACAGTTTGGTCGTTGATTATATATGCTATATAATACGTATAATTTCTTAAATATATGTACGTCGACTAGTACCCTTAACAAGAGTTTTAAATGTACTTACCATGGGGCTTGTTCAATAGTTGTTATAATGTCCAAATACTATTATTATTACCTATAACCACCGAGTGTATGAGGTGTATGAGTGTCAATGAAGCGAAAGTGGTGTGTCAGAATCGGGACAAATGGGGTTCAGTGATCTACTTCTCTATAGAGAATCGGGCGTGATGTGTATGTTTATATGTATATGTGGGGTATATACAGGGTGGCGCATTCAAAACGGTCAGTATGGGAAAGTCTGAAACTATAAGAGATACGAAGATTTGTTCTTAGGAACCATGTCACCGATTTTGATAAAAAGAAAAACTGCATTCATACTTTTTTTGAAAAAACAACTGTTTCCAGTACGGGAATCGAACCCGGTTGCTTTGAAAAAATAAATTGGCCCTTTTCACTTTTTCATTTTAAATATCGATTGTGTAGGTCTTAAGCTGTAAATGTCTGTAAGAAACATGGTGTCGAATATGAATAAAATGCATTGTTTTGGCATACTTTAGTTTATCATAGCAGGTGTTCTAAGTGACCACCGTTGTTTTCAATACAATATTCAACAGGTTTAGGTAACGATCTTACTATTGAATTTTTGTATTTTCATGTGGTGAATTTGTTTATTGCAATTTACTTTATTGCTACTTTTAGGTCTTCAACGGTATCATTGCTTGTTTTGTAAAATTTATCCGTAACGTAACCCCACAAGAAATTTTCTAATATGGTTTAACACGCCACTTTAAGTGAACTTTTCAATAGATTGCTAGTTTTTTACTTACTGTAGATAACAAAACCTCCTTAAAGGATTAATGCAATGCTAATGCCACATGATATGGTGTATGTAACAAGTAGGGAAGTACAAAACTACAAACAGCAATAGTGACAATTTTACATGTCTGTTGAATATTGTTACGGTGTATGTAAACTACTATGATAAACTAAAGTATGCCAAAACAATGCATTTTATTCATATTCGACACCATGTTTCTTACAGACATTTACAGCTTAAGACCTACACAATCGATATTTAAAATGAAAAAGTGAAACGGTCCAATTTATTTTTTCAAAGCAATCGGGTTCGATTCCCGTACTGGATACAGTTGTTTTTTCAAAGAAAGTATCAATGCAGATTTTCTTTTTATCAAAATCGGTGACATGGTTCCTAAGAACAAATCTTCGTATCTCTTATAGTTTCAGATTTTCCCATACTGACCGTTTTGAATGCGCCACCCTGTATTTGATATATGTATATAAAAACTTGATGTAAGTTGTTTGCTATTGTTTTGAACAAGGAAATTTTCGTATTAGAGTACTTTACCTTTCGCCATCAGTTGTTATAACCTCAAGCTTAGTCGCAACTTACTACATGTTAAAAAAAAACGTCACATGGAGCAGTAATATTTTTCCAAACCAGTTCAGAATCATATTAAGCCTATCTCAACTAATTTATACTACACAACAAAATAAAGTCAAACCGACTTCCACATTCAAGTAGCGCCACCTACATCTCAGCCTATGGAGTGCGATTATTCCGTGTTATACCTTAGTACTCGTGATAGATACTGAGGCACCGCATTGTTCTATTGAGTGCCTTAATTCATACTAGACGACGGAGGTACTCGACTGCCTTCGAGAGCTTCTAGTGCTCTCGTGGGACCTAGATTCTATAGTGTGAACGGCTATAGGTTTAGTGTTATTATTCTAGTCTAGAAGGGAAACAGTGGAAGGTTAGTTTATAGCTATTTTATTGGACGATGTGTTAGCAACCTGTCACTAATGTTCTATATGAATGCCAATAATGGGTAAAAACATTTTATATTGTTAAGGTTCTGTCCATTACAAAACGCAGTAAAGGACGTGAAAGTATATATGTTAAATAAAACACCTTCAAAACACATATTTTAATATATGTATTTGGTACATATCGTTGAAATTAATCCTAATGTATGCATCTTAATTTTAATCCCTCTAGTATAATTAGTAGGTTTGCGCGCGTTTTAATTTGAGTAAAATACTAGTCAACATATTCTTAAATCTATATACGTACACATCACGCCCGTTTCCCTGTTGCGAGTATGCAGAGATCACGGATCCCATAAAACTTTCATATATATCCTGAATAACACGATTAATGAAAAAGAATACTCTATTCTGTCCATGTCTTTGAAGTCTCTTTAAACTATGTGTATGTATGTATAAAAATACATACATATGCTTCACGACTTGTATATACACACTCCCTTTTTTATTATGGCGGGGTAGTCAGAGGCTTGAGTGCCCATCTCCGAAATTTCGAGGGCAAGTTAGGTATGGGTCATTCGAAGCCCGCGTATCACTAGATAGACAGCACCCAACGTGATAGGTAGTGCAGTGTATGTATTTTAAATAGTAGCAAAATTGAATGATTCACATAGAATTCTATCGCAGTAGCTACAATACATTAAAACATTCAATTTTGTCCCTTAATATGACATGCCGAGTATATGAGAAGATGTATGAGTGTCAATGAAGCGAAAGTGGTCTGTCAGTGGGACAAATGGGGATCCGTGATCTCTGCCTCTACAGGGAATCAGGCGTTATGTGTATGTATGTATGTAATATGACACTTTAAGATATCATCAGCATTTCATCTACCCTTGCAAATCTATTACAGGGTTAGTCGTTAGTGTCTTATTACACGGTCAGCGTAATAAGGGCCATCAGTAGCACGTCTATAATACCCTTATAAACAACCGGCCATTTTCTTATAAGGCCCTTGGAAACGCGAATGTATGACGGCCATTAGTCCGCCAAAATATTACTTCTTATGCCTCACACTCACGCATGACCTTATTTTAACTGAGATATCGTGTATTTAGTTTAGGGGTGAACAGGATTGCAAGGTTAAGATGTAACAAGAGATTTTATTGGTCAGAACTACATACAGACATACACATCACACCTCATTCCCTGTAGAGGGGTAGGCAGGGATCACGGATCCCCATTTGTCCCGATCCTGAAAGAACACTTTCGCTTCATTGACATTCATACATATTCTTATACGCTTTCGGTGGTTATAGGTACACCTAACGTCACCTTATTTTCAATATAGCGTCTATCTGACTGTTGTATAATAATAAATAATAATATTTGGACATTATTACACAAATTGAACTAGCCCCTTGGTAAGTACATTTAAGACTTGTGTTGTGTATGTTAATTGACGTCAGAACTACTAAGACGGTTTTGGTTAGTCCATAATTGAATAACTACCACGTGACTTTTTGTAAGTATATGAATAAGTATTACGGATTATTTCATCATCGTAATGATAGTTATCCTATTTTAACTAAACCATACACACATATAAAGAATATATATTTCAATGAAAGCATGAAAATAAATACAATGTTTAACAGAAAATAATGAGAAATATTTAATATTACTAAAGTTTTATATGTTATGTATATATTGATTACATTGAGTACTATCTGGTCAACACGTGTGTTTGAGGTGGTCATTGAATTACTACCTCCGCGATTGCGGAGATGAATACCTGAACCACTGACTACCCCGCTTTGGTTAATGGTCGTGAACGCGATACATAATATCAAATTGGAGACATTCTTCTCAAGGGTGTACTTAGCGACGAACAGAAGAGCTTGTATGAGTAGGTTAATAATGAGTGAAGCAAGAGATTTGTCTGGCTCATTCCAGGTGGCGATCGTGTCTACCTATCCTGTTGGGGACGTAGAGGCGTGAATATATTTATTAGGACATATCGCATGCTGAGAATTAAACCGGCTGAACTCAAAAATCATGATTTGTGGGAAATGGAAGAAACGTGTTTTAGGAAGGGGCACTTTCATATTTAAAGAAAGAAAACATTTATTCACTGCTACATATATACATTTTGACATAACACTATTTATACACACTGATAAAACAACATACTCGTATACTCATACATACTCGTATATACATGATACTCGTACATACATATAAGAAGTAGGCACTTGATACAGTGAAAAGGTGCTGTCTCAGTATTTAAAGTCATCTCACTTTATTATACATACCTGCACCCGATGGTTTTCCTTATCGCAGACATAGATGAAGCCTAGCGCGTCGGTGGTGATGCCCCAGGGGTAGTTGAACTTCCCATCGCCAGTACCCTGGCTTCCGAAGGCACGTAAGAAGCGACCTGAGGGGTCGAACACCTGGGGAGAAAGGCGTATGATACATTTACATCACTACATAGTATAAAGCAAAGTCGCTTTCTCTGTCCCTATGTCCCTTTGTATGCTTAAATCTTTGAAACTACGCAACGGATTCTGAAGCGGTTTTTCTTAAAAGATTGAGTGTTTAAAAAGGAAGGTTTATATGTAAAATAACATCCATTAAATAGCCAGAAGTGCGAATCCAGAGCGGGTCGCTAGTAACATATACAGCGTAAAGGCATTAATAAACAACGTAAGTGTTAATTAATTTAACGTAACTTAATTGTTTGGGGCTTGAATCTGTATCAGTGTAGAGAAATCAAATTCCCCTTGATAATGTACCAATGGAAATGAAGTTTAATGAATTTCTTTGTTTATTTTCGTAATAAACATACATTTACAAAATGCGTCGAATACTATGGTGCGGGAAAACATCGTGAGGAAGCCTACCTGTTCTCCGAACAGGTAATAGTTAGTGCTTGTAAATGGCGACACGGCTTAACCTGTCACATTGAGTACTGACTGTCTGGTCAACACGTGAGATCGAGGTGGCCATAGAATTACTACTTTCGCGGAGATGGATATCCAAACCTATGACTACCCCGTAAGGTTGTTCGTGAACAAGTTTGTCTATCATTTTGCCCAGAAGACAACTTATCTTCTCTTATCTTCCTTTACCTGTATCCGATGATTGTATCGATCGGCGATGATGTACTGTCCGATCCTGTTGACAGCCACTCCTGCTAAGCAATCGAATTCTCCCTCGTTGCTGCCGTAGCCTCCGAACTCCTTCACGAAGATACCGTTTGAGTCGAAGACCTGAAGAACAGAAGAGAAGAAGAAGAGTTAGAGAAAGTGTTATTAATTTTACACTTACAGGGTATTCAAACATTGAGTGTCCATTATCAACTGTACATTGGTTTTTGGTTGCTCGAAACACGTTTTACTTGATAATCTGTATTCAGTGTGATAGGTGGTAAATCATGCCGAATACTGATATATAATGAAGGACAGGCTAGTAAAGAAACTACGTATAAAATCACGTCCTTTTGTACATTTTGGCATAAATCTTAAGGATGGTTATGGAAGTCACCCTTAAAAATGACGTACGAGATTTTAGAATATTGAACTCAGTAAAATATATACACATACTATCACATGAATATATGCCGTATCATAGTGACTGATACAATTATGCAAATTAATGCTTTAGTGACATTTATCACGGTTCACAACCCAAATAAAGACTTCCTCGTTACTAAACAGATCCGAGAACAAAAGCACCGCTGCCGCCATCTAACTCTCATCCGAAAGCAACTCGGAATAACTTTATTAATCCTCCCATTCGAGGCCATTGTGTTCGAGTCGAGAATTAATATCATCTCACTTCGTAACACAATTTGTTTCTATACGAATAATCCGATTTTGCTCTCGACGCCTTGTTTGGGAGACGCCTTACTGAGTATTGAGACGACACTGAGATATAGGGGTATTTTAGACAGTTCTCGGTTTGGGATTTGGGTTTCATGTAACCCGCTGCTTGAAAAACTAGGGATATATATAAGGTTGTCTATATTTTAAGCCTATTTGTTTGGTAGAGTCTTATTGAGTGATTATTTAGCTGCAGTCACAATGTAAATCTGATGAAAAATTATACGTTATAGTCATATACAATCTAGAGAGAATATGTATTCTAATGTATGGGCATAATTTTCACATCTTAATGTTAAATAACATGCCAGCATACGACAAAAAATGATAAAAGGTGTCACGGCTATTAACCCTAGCAGGGTAGTCAGAGCTTAGAGTGTCGCTGTCCGTATTTGCGGAAGTAGTATTAATCTGCGAGCCCATATGTTGACCAGATAGTCAGTACTAAATGTGACAGGCGGTAAGCCATGTGGCCATTAACACGCACTGACTATTACCTGCACCAGCATAAGATATATCATTCTTACAGATGACTTGATAAATAGTTGACTTTTGATGGACCTATCTCCGTTGAGCAATAATGGTTTGCATAGTCGGGAAAATAAGGTTCTGATATCTCTACCTACTCCTGCGTAGAGATAAGGTCACGACGTATGTACGTATGACCTTAGAGTTTCAATATATGTATGTTATGAACTCTACTGTGACACGAGCGTGAATTTACCAAATATAATGTTTGCGTAAACTGTCGGGTGCAAAAATAGGTAATGATATCCAAACAGCGAGTTTATTTATAGAGGACCTTTCGAGATGTTTGGTTTCCATTGCCAAAAGAGATTTAGGAGATTATGTCAAATTCCGTCTGGTGTAGACGCTAGTTATTTTTTATCAGTTTTCAAAACTCTATGGTAATAATAATGGTGAATATTATTTAACTGGCTAATAACATGTAGTGTCAAATGTATCTATATTTATGTCTCAAAATGATTTCTATGATGAATAAAACGAAAAATTTATCTCTATTTTTAAATATCACGAGTCGACTTATACGGTGACAGTTATATTCCAGAACGTTCTATTTATATTCGAATAACGATATAAGAATTAAGATGTTAATGTTCCCAACTATAGCAACCTTACTAGGTAATCTGAGGTTCAATTTTTAATTTTTCAAAATAGTTATAAGAGACAAGTGGTACACCTATTTTATTATTATAATTTAGCAGCAATACATTTTCCTTCGCCGTAAGCAATAAGAGTCATAAAAGGCAACTTAGTGCGTTGACTATTGGGAGATGGGCTAGCAACCTCAATATTCATGCTAGAAATGACCTATGAGATATCTCCAAGTTTCTCTTCACCCCGAAAGGCATTCAAGGACGTAAATGTATATGTAAATATTTAGCACCTATAGGAACAGATTAAACAGTGTCACTATTTAGAAACACGACCTTTTCTTTCATGTAGAAACGTTTCATATCCTTAACTTAAAGAGACTCATATCAAAGTGTACTAAGCAACTCATATTAGTCTATACATACATACATATGTACATACACATCACGCCTGATTCCCTGTAGAGGGGGCAGGCAGAGATCACGGATCCCCATTTGTCCCGATCCTGACAGACCACTTTCACTTCATTCATACATCTTCTCATACACTCTCAGCGGTTATAGGTACAACTAACGTCACCTTTTTCAACATAGCGTCTATCTGACTATTAGTTTGTAGTGTCATAACTTACCTGTACTCGGTGGTTGGACGAGTCAGCCACCACCATGGTGTTGTCGGGGCCCACAGCGATGCCCCGAGGCCAAGTAAAGCATCCGGGTTCGCTCCCCCGGCTCCCCACGCTGAATTGAAGGCGACGCTTCTGCAGATACTGGCTCCTAGGGGAGGAACCGGCTGCTGCGAAACCTGTGCAAGCGGACTCATGGGTTCAGGAGACCAAGGTGGGTTGGAAATTGCTTCGTGGAGAGGCGTAGGAGGTGTTTGTAGAGGTGTGTAGGTCAGAGTTTATTAGAGGATATGTGCTAGTTAAATACAGTTAAGGTCATTAGGCAGAGATCGCAAAAAGACGTTGGATAAATTATTGAAGGTGAGTGTCAATGGGAAGGTGGTCAATGAAGTGAAAGTGGTGTGCTTGGATCGATAAATAAGGGGATCAGTGATCTCTGCATATGATGCAAATATTTGAAGGGTATTTTGTTTATCTAATGTAATTTAGGGACACATAGGTGTGAGTTAATAAATAATAAGGTCCACATGAAGCAATTTCCGAATACAAAAAGATAATTTGAAAAAGCGCTGAAATGAATAAAATGGCGATGAGTAAACAGCACCAATGATTATACGATGATTACACGTAAAAACTGAGATCCATGATACTGAAATGTTGTCAAAAGCACTGATTAGCCGCATGGCGCGCGAGGTTACTTGATGTAACTTTGGCGAATGATGCATGGGCGCACTCTGTCTCCTAACCTGCTACCGCTGCTGTAGCCGCCGTAGGGGAGATGGGGGAGCCTGCCGCGTTTTTTGAATCATCATCAGAACTGGCAAGCTCGGTCGCCGAACGCAAAGGCAGTCCGAGAGACAAGCGACGCGACGTGCTGGACGAGGTGCTACTGGCCGGATCTCTGTCCTTCCCTCTAGACCCGTACTTGCTCTTCAGATATCTGGCCCAAGAACTCAAGGCTGCTCCGTCTTTCTCCGCCCCCGCAGAGGTTCGTTCGGGAGAGTTCTCTCGAGACTTGAGGGCGTGCGTAGACCTGCTGCGGGACAGCTCAGAGCCGCCTGAGCCGGACCCGTATTTCGAAGCTAAGTACGCCGATGGTGACGCTGTAGTCGGCGACACAGGATCATCATCGTCGTCGTCGGCGGCGCCGAAGCCGGTGTGGCTGCTCTTGCTTCTGGCCAACCGGTTGCGCCTCTCCTTCAGAGCGAGGTAGCGAGATCTAGCCGTGGGGTACTTGGACTCGTCGTCGATGGACGAGTTGTTTTCGTCGTCCCGGGGTTTGCTACCGAATCGGTTCCCGTAAGAAGAGTTGTATCGCGAACTCGGTTCTTCCTCGACAGGCGCTTGTCTTTGGCGGAAGCGCGACTGGGACGCGGTCTCCCGTTTGTTGTCGTGGGATTCGTTGCGCGCGTTGTTGCTCCGGGCGAGCAGCGGCCCGATGTCGCTGCGGGCCATCGCTTGGCTCTCGGCCTTCCTTTGCGTCGCAGGCTCTTCTTCGCTCTCCTCGGAGGAGTCGGTCTCCTCCTCTGAACTCGTGTCAGAGTCTTCTTGCGCTGGTTCGGCGGCTGCCGCAGCTGGTGCGGGCCGTTGTCCTCCTACAAAGCGACTCTGAACGCGCTGCGCTCCGTTAGTCGCTCCGTTCGTGGTCGGTGTGGTTTTTTCATTGCCTGCAAATAAACGATTTGTTGGTTTTGGTAGGGCCGAATCGGGACAATATTTCTTTTTTAGCTCAGCGATGGACAATATCGCACCTGTGTGTTTGACTGCCGCCGAGCCAGAGCTTTCCGTGGAAGCGCTAGAGTCAGAGCTGGCCCCGCGGCCCGGCTGAGTGGACGCGGAGGGTCTGCGGGCAGGCGCTACGGCCTTTTGGGCGGGTGTCGTCGGTTTCCTTTGGTTTCTCTGAAGAGCACTAACTTGCTCCTCCTCCGATTCACCATCGCTGGATGCCTGAGAAATATAGTTTATTACCTTATCTGTACTCTATTTTACTCACATTGTTTTCTTTGAAAGTTTGCTTATGAAGTGTCTGAGTCGTGTATGAACGCTTGTGTTAGAATTGTTTGTTAGTAAGTGATCGTTCGGTTTGTACTTGGCGTCTGTGCTTTCGCATTGGAGATCATTCACTTTCATCTGCCCAACGTACCTCTCTTGCTGGCGTGGGCGGTTTGCGCGCAACAGAGCTCCTCTCCTCGGGCTGGGCAGGCCGCTCCTGGTCCTGAGACGAGGTGGCTCCCTTGTTTTGCTTTTTGAGCCTGGTGATCTCATCGTCCTCGCTTTGCTGGCGCTGGGGCTGAGGGGGCCGCGACCTGGGAGTGGGCGTGGGCTGGACGGGCTTAGGCGTGGGAGGAGGCTCCTTTTTCTCCTTTTTTTTACCACTGTCCACGTCCATGATTCTTTGCATTACTCTAGGACAGTCACTTAGTCTAAATATACCACTTAGTGGACCGCGTGTAGCGTCTTCGGTGTCCACTACTTTTGGTTTCTCTTTGTGCTCATCTTTCACCGCCCTAGTAGTCGGCTCGGTGTCGGAATCGTTGTCTTGTTGGTGGCTTCTGACAAATCGAGATCTGAAACGGCGAGATGGTCTGTGGTGTTCTGATTCGTAACCGCTGTAATCTTCACCGTAGTCGCGGGTGTGTTTTTCAGGAGGCGGTGGTCTTCGCTCACCAAACTTCCTGCCACCTAGAAGAGGCTCATCGTTTTCGCCGTACGTTTTGGCTTCCTCCTGTTGACGGAACTGGGTGGCAAGTCTATGATCGCTCTTAGACCTAGTCAACCCAGTTGAAGGAGCTAAAGAAGAACTACCGTAGATTGGTGGGTTGTTTGTTATCAGTTCACCATAGCTAGCAACGTGCATCACCAGTTGGTTCGGATCGTGAGTGGTCGCAAACCGTATCCTTCTGTTGTAGTCACCGGCTTCGTAGTCGAAGTTTCTAAGGAACTCAACCGTCTTCAGGAAGATCTCCTTAGTGTCCATCAACTCTGTGTCTTCCCATTCAACGTCGTCGTTCATATACTTGTCAGCAAGATCACAGTTGCTGTTGATGTTGGTGAGTTCCAATTCTAAATTATCCTTAAGGTTGGTGAGGTTCCTGAGCTCAGTCGCCAAGTAGCGATCGAGTTCGTTCCTAAGGAAGTCAGTCCTATCTTTCAAGGCCTTGGCTAGACGCTTGTGAATCTCATCTATCTCACCGGCTACAGCTCCACAATTCGTTTGTAGGTTAACCGTGTTCCTCTCTACAACAGCTAGGATGTCTTGTAACCTATTGATGCCACGACGGATTTGGTTGTTGATTCTTGCTATTTCTCTTCTCAGGACCTCCATGTGTGCTGATTTGCAGTCCCCACATACCTTTTTGTCGCAGTGTGCACAAAGGGCGCAGTATGCTTTCTCTGAGCATACGTTGCACCTCTCCATTACCTGCCCAGCGGTGGGGTCGGGCAGTTCCCCGGCGATCTGGGCGTGGAGTTCTAAGAACCGTTGCAGGGTTACGTTTGTGGGGAAACCTTGCACCCCTTGGTAGGGGATTCGATGTTCTGCCCTGCATTCTGGACATTTGACCTGGAATGAGGAATTTATTTTATTTGTTGATTTATCTCATTTAAAGTAGTATCGAATGTAACCGTAGAGGAAGAGGCTGTATAAAACTAGTTAAACTTAAATTTTTATAAGTCACACGGGTGTTTTAAATTAAAATGATGAAAATAATCACAAAACTTGGTTGATGATTTGAAAACTGTATTAAGACCGATCGAAAGTAATATATCGCAATACATAAAAAATAAGTGACAATATCTGAACGACCTCTACGTATCTTATGTTACACCCATTAAAATAGCTAGGTGACGATCTTATATATCCTTTTTTCCCTATCATAGCCATAAAAGTCAGTAAGCATATATATTTAAAATGACCTATAGACATCCTAGAAGTGACTATTATTCCATCTGACCACTAGACATATCTTCCCAAAGCAGATTTCCAGTTCATTCTACCCACCTTGAACTCTGACCAAAGCAGACCATTGCCCATCTACCATCTACATTGCCCATCTACCATCTACATTGCCCATCTACCCAGCTCTCTACCAACCTGTCTCCTGACGTAGTCGACGAGGCCGTCCATGCAGGGCTCCATGCAGTAGCTGTGCTGGCATGGCAGCAGCTTCGGGTTGCGGAACCTGTCCAGGCACACGCAGCACGTCAGCAGCGACTCGAACTGCTCCATTGTCACTCTTCACGTATCTGGGGACGAAGGAAATGGGGTTCATATGTGGACCTGAGTTATGTTGCAGTATTAATGATACAGACGTATATGGTTACAGTATAAAAAAACAGAGCCTCGTTTCGTGCTTACTGGGACGTAAAAAAAAGCTAACTAGCTGCTGTTCTTCCCAGCCTGTCGTAGGAGGCGACTAAAAGACTAGGGTTCAATGGAAGTGGAAGGACGGTTACGTAGGGGCATAATAAGACATATAACAGTCAGATAGACGCTATATTGAAAGAAGGTGACGTTGGGAGTACCTATAACCGCTGAGAGTGGATGAGAGGATGTATGAATGTCAGAAGCGAAAGTGGTCTGTCAGGATCGGGACAAATGGGGATCCGTAATCTTTGCCTACCGCTCTACAGGGAATCAGGCGTGACGTGTATGTATGTACGTATATGGTTACAGTATAAAAAAACAAAGCTTCGTTCCGTGCTTCACTGGGACGTAAAAAGAATGCTAACTAGCAGCCGTTTTTTCCGGCTTTTCGTAGAAGGTGACTAAAAGACTAGGTTTCAGGGAATCTATTGGGCGATGGACTAACAACCTGTCACCAATGTTCCATTATGACAACGAAACTCCAATGTTCATTCTAAAAAGTGACTTAGGTGATGTTATATTTTCGAGACAATGAAAGGGATTAAAGGACATAATAATATGTGTAATAAAAAACGAAATGTGTTTTCTTATTAAATAATATGACAAAAGTAGTTAAATATATTATTTAGACAAGCACTCTGTCATCACACTATTGAAGTAACTCCATTTAATCAAGCTTTAAACTTTTGTACACAAATATTGTGTATTCAGTCATGTTTCCAATCCATGCATATCATATAAAATGGATGTACGAGTAAGTATCAAAATTGAAAAAGGTTGTTTTGAAACACAATCTGTCTAGACGTTGAAGTACACCCAAACAAACAAAACAGATTCAAAATTCATTTGGATTATTTGAAATTACCTTAAGGGTATATTGTTCCAATACAATTTATATTTTTATTTCCTTTGTTTTATAACTTGGTAATAACCTATATTCTAAGTTATTTAACGTTCTGGCAAATGGAATACATTGGTCTCTAGATAAATAACCCTTTTTTAGATCTCCTTATTACACTGACCATATTGTAATTCGAGAGAAAATTTAAGAGAAAAAGTGTTTTATTTATACATTTATTTTGATTATTTAAGTAGCACTCTATTTAACTATTTTATAAAAAGTAAACATTGTTCTTCAATCATCATCATCATCATCATCTTATGGTACCCCAGTGGTACAAAGGGCCTTCGTGAGAAGTCGCCAACCGCTCCTATCCTGTGCCTTGCACTCCGCGTCCCTCCAACTCAACCCAGCCGCTCTCTACTCAGCGTCGACTGTGCGCTGCCAGGTGTGCGCCGGCAGGCCAGGGCGTCTGCTCCCGTGCGGCCTCCATGTGTATGCTGCCCTGGCAATGTTGTCCTCCGGTCTACGGAGTGTGTGCCCTATCCACTTCCACTTACGCTGAGCGATTTCACGCTTGATTGGAACTTGGTGGCATTGCTTCCATAGATCCTCGTTTCTGATAGTGTTCGGCCAGAATATGCGAAGTATGAACCTCAGGCATTTGTTGGCGAACACTTGCAGTTTGTTCGTCAGTCCCTTTGTCTCCTTCCACGTCTCGCTGCCGAAGAGCAAAACAGACTTCACTATGGAATTGAAGAGAGAAATCTTGATCCGCCTGGTAAGCACATTAGAGTCCCAGACCGGTTTTAGCTGGGCAAAGGCGCCTTTCGAAATGAAATGAAATGAAATGAAATGAAATGAAATGAAATGAAATGAAATTCTTTTATTCAATATCAGGATCATAAAATCACTTATTGAAGGTCAAAAAAAAAAAAAAAAAAAACAAAAACAATTCCATCGGAAAAGTTGTCATTACAGTTAATCAATTAAATAAAAATATTAAATAAATCTAATTAAACTAATGGCATTTCGTAAAGCAAAATCCTGCAGAGAAGAAATGCCAAGAAACTCTGCAGACATATTTCAATACAATACAACTTAATTAAATAATTCATCAGAATGAGACTGCAGCCTGACTAGCAACCAACGAATATTATGAGCAACATATTAAAGGTGTCCCAATAAGAACATGCATCGTGAGGCTGCAATCACACCAAGATGAAACGTCACATAACATCATTTAGATAATCTTTCACTTTGTAGTAGCCCTTCTCGATCAACGTCGCTTTAGTGCAAACTTTAAATTTGTCTAGAGGTAAGGACTTTATAGACTCTGGAAGTCTGTTATACATTTTTATGCCCAGGCCCATAAACGAATTGTTTATTCTTTTTAGTCTCGAGCCACTATAATACAATTTGTTTTTATTGCGTGTGTTACAATTATGCATGTCTCTTACAAGCCTGTAATCATTAATGTTTTTTTTAACATAGACTAAGTTATCATATATATATTGAGAAGCCACAGTGAGTATATTTATTGTCTTAAACACATCTCTTAAAGATTCACGAGGGCCCATACGGTAGATCGAGCGAATGGCTCTCTTCTGCAGCACAAATACTGAATTAATATCAGCAGAATTGCCCCACAAAAGAAGCCCCGTATGACATGACGCTATGGAAATAACTAAAATAAACAAGTCTCGCGGTATTCACGTCAGTCAAGTGTCTTATTTTCCTAACCGCATAGGCTGCAGAACTTAGCCTTTTCGCCAGACCACCGATGTGCTCACTAAACTGTAATTTTGAGTCCATTGTGACCCCCAAGAAGGTAGTGGACCCCGCAATATCTAAAGCCACATTATTAATAACGATGCTAGTAGTTGAGCTCCTAACATTTGGCAAAGTAAACCGTACACATTTTGTCTTATTACAATTAAAAGCAAGATTGTTTATTCTAAACCATTGTTCCACCTCTGAAATCACCCCACATATTCTCTCCGTTTCGTCTTTTCCTCTGTTAACTTTAAACAATATAGAAGTGTCATCCGCAAACAACACCATGTGGCAACGGCCCTGACTTAAATAAGGTAAGTCATTTATATAAACTAAGAAAAGGAAGGGCCCAAGAATGGAACCCTGCGGAACACCCATAGCAGCCGAGCTGCCGCTCGATCTAGCTCCGCCGAATTCAACACTCTGGATCCTTCCCCCCAGGTAACATGCAATTAGATCCAGTGCCCTATCACCTATACCGTAATGCTTAAGCTTCATGATCAGAGTTTTGTGGTCCACGCAATCGAACGCCTTAGAAAGATCGCAAAAGACACCCAGAGTATCCTTTGCCTCCTCCCAAGACTCAAATATATATTTCATAAGATCAACCCCAGCATCTGTTGTTGATCGACCCTTTGTAAAACCAAACTGTTGCTTATTAAAAATATTATAACGGTTAAAATGTACTAGCAATTGATTTAGAATAAGTTTCTCAAATATTTTGCTAAAAGCTGGTAGTATTGAGATAGGACGATAGTTAGCAGGGTCAGTGGTACTACCAGATTTAAATAATGGAATGATTTTACCGTATTTCATCTGATCAGGAAACTCTCCGCATTTAACACATTGATTAAATATAATGTTCAACTCAGGTGCAACTAAATCTACAATGGTTGAATAAACCTTTACTGAATGGCCCCACAGATCAGATGTTTTCTTTTTCTGGAGTGATTTAAAACATTTGATGACATCTATAGTACTGATTTCTCTGAAACTAAAAACACTGTCACATTTTGGCACATTCTTTTCTAATATATATGTAGCACTCTCTGAACAAGCATTTAGTGGCTTAGTTATAGAGACAGGAATATTAGAGAAAAAATCCTGAAACACACTTGAGATCTGCTGATGGTCTGTGATTACATTTTTACCAACTATAAGTTTTGGTTCATGAACGTGAGAGACATCTTTACCACTTTCAAGTTTAATTGTGTTCCAGGTTTCCTTCACTACATTAGTGGCATTTTTTATTTTATTCTGTATGTACAATTTTTTGGCCTGAGCACAAACTTTTTTGAAGACCTTAGAATAACTTCTTATATAGTTTTGAAAATCTGGGCAATAATTAACAGATTTTTCTTTATATAGTTCATATAACCGCTGTCTACTAATTTTTATACCTCTAGTTGCCCAATCACAGAAAGATCTTTTACTGGTTATTTTAAAACTCGTTGTTTTAAAAATTTTTTTATATTCAATGTCAATAATTTTGAAAAATGAGCTATACATATTATTTGGAGTATCGGTTTCTAATTGTATAGGGAAACGCCTTAAAACGTTTTCCCTGAAATTAACTAAGCGAGCCCCCGTCACAGGAATGCAAGTAACATTCCTAGGCTGGACTTTTCGGTGACACCTAAACTTAATCATCTGACCATGGTGGTCAGAGCTAATGTCCGTAACAAGTTCTGTATGTGACAAACTAAAATCGCTAAATATATTGTCAATACAAGTAGAGGAGGTGCTTGTGATTCTAGTTGGTTGATCAAAATTATGTCTCAAATTGTAACTTAAAAATAAAGTTAGAAAATTTATACAAACCGTAGTGTCCTCAAGTATATTAACATTGAAGTCACCACACACAATCAGGCGCTTACATTTCTGAAGTAGCCTAAGAAGCACTTCCTCCATACATTTTTCAAAGTCTAAATAGTTTGAATTGGGCGGTCTGTAAACACACAAAATTATAACATCCTCCATCTCTATACATGACAATTCTATTACTCGCTCAATAGAGAAACTAACAATATCTTTCCGTTCCTTAAATTTAATATCATTATGAACCAATATTAGGGAGCCCCCACGAATCGCACTGTTCCTACAATATGAACTTGCAATCTTGTGGGCTCTAAAACCAAACATTAATTGATAGGACCTCGCCCAATGCTCCGTCACACAAAATATTCCTACCCCGCAAGAAACCAAAAAAAGCTCGACTTCTAATTCTTTACCTAATAAACCTTGTATGTTCTGATGCACTAAAGTGACGTCAGGCGCTACTACCAACTTATTTAATTTGCCAGAGTCTATCTCTTTTGTCTGCTTTATTAATTTAAATTAAAATTATTCCCTGGAACTTTTTCTAGGGAAAAGTCATTACCCAATTGGGTATTCTGGCCAATAGGGGCCTGGTCAGAAACCAAAACTTTGGTTAGTCTACATAAAGAATAATGTAGCGATGTTGCTACCTGTCTCTTACAGCTATTAAACAAAAAGTATAAATTATTTTTTAATTTCATTTGATTCTTAATTATACAATTAATGTCAACATAGTCTAAATTACCACTATGCATACACATAGTATGCAAGCAGCAATTCAGCCCATGCCTAGCCCTATTTTCTTCAGCTGACAACGATGAGGAGTAAGGCAAAGTGCATAAAACTAATTTATTTTTAAGTTTTGACATCAAATTATCAAATAAACGAACTAATTTCAGTTTATTTAGTTTTCCGCGCCTACCACATAAAATTATTATGGTTTTATTCCAATCACTTTTGTTCTTACATATATTATCTATAAGTTGAGCTAAAGATGCTCCTGGGTAGCAACAGTTTTGTATTGGCCCATCCATAATGGCCCCTAGGTACCTTCCTACATTTCTACCTATCTCATCGCAATAGATTACCTTGCCTCCCTGTCCACTAAGACTGACATTCTCGCACCTAGCCACCTCTGTGACTGAGCAGTCCACAAGTGTTTCTGCCACAGGCTCGACACAAACATACCCTTTCGCATCACACAAGTGGCCGCCGCACATACATCCCATCTTTAACTAGATTGTTAAAAGCATCAACGTTAGATGCACTCAATGATAGGAGTTTGTCCATTGCCTGGATATGTTCCCCTATCTCAGTTTGGGCCATTTCATATTTATACCTTATAGATGCAAGTGAGTCTTGTAACTCATCTATTTTATTATTTAAAAGTTTACATTGGGATTTATAATCAGTTATGGCACTAATATAGTTAATATTTTCTATACTGTTTCTTAATGTTAACCCTTTTTATTCTTCTTAGTTTAACTGAAGTCTTCTTAATCACTTTGTTAATTTGTTTGTACTTTTTTATTATATTTTTAGATATATGATTTTTAGGGTAGTTGTTTCTGCTATTATTTGTTCCTAACACTAACTGTTGATACTGTATATCATTATAAAGCTTTATTTGATCCTCATTATTTGCCTCAAGAGATAGTATGCGCTTGTGTGCATTCCTCAGATCTAATTCTAGTTTGGCAATATGTCTCAGCGCACACTCATATTCATCCCCGAAGTATGCAGCGGAGTCTTTCGCTTTCCTTATTCTGGCGTCAACGTCGTCACTAGCTCCACCACTATCAGTCACCATGCTGCCGAGATAAGTGAACTTTGCGACAGATTCTAGTGGGGCACCGTTGAGCATTACAGGCCGATTCTCACATGACTGAACACGCATTTCACGGTTTTCTTAGCGTTGATTCGTAGTCCTTTCTCTTGAGCTTCCTCTCTTAACAAGTCAAGTTTACTTTGGAGATCGGATAGTGAAGACGAAATCAACACTATGTCGTCTGCGTAGTCCCAGGTCCTCCAGGTGCGAGCCATTGTGCCACGGAATGCCTCTGGGTGTTACTGTGACATTCCTCATGACGTCGTCCAGCAGGATAATGAAGAGCAGTGGTGACAGGAGGCAACCCTGTTTGACCCCTGTGGCCATCGGAATTGGTTCACCTAGAACCCGCTCATGTACCACCCTGCAGATGCTGCCCGATATATAGGGATTGGATGATACCTATATACTTGTCGGGTACTCCTCTCCTCTTGAGACTGGACCACAGTGCGCTCCACTGCACGGAGTCGAACGCTTTCTCAAAGTCAACGAATGCCAGGAAAAGTTCGGCTCGCCACTCCACGCACGACTCTATTAGTATGCGCAAGGTGTTCGTGTGGTCAGTACATGATCGTCCAGGACGGAAACCGGCCTGTTCTTCGCGAAGTGTCCTCGCAATTTCTGGGGACATACGGTCGAGGAGTACTTTTCCCCAGTACCTTAGCCGCCGTGGGTAGAAGGGGTTATACCCCTCCAGTTATCACAGGCTGATAAGTCACCTTTCTTCGGTACCTTTACTAGCAAACCTTGCTTCTACCCATTAGGAACACGCTCCGACTCCCAAACACGCTGTAAGAGAGGCTGAAGTAATTCGGCTGACCTAACCGGATCCGCTTTTAGGAGCTCCGCATTTGTATTGTCTACTCCCGGTGCCTTACCCGCCTTCAGTTGTTTGATGGCGGCAACTACTTCTGCGTAACTTGGTGGAGTCGTAGGCAGATTTAGGAGCGATCTGGGGCTTTCTGAAGCAACTACTGATTGGCCTTGGCATATGGTCAGCAAGTTTGGAGAAGTGCTCAGTCCATTGTTGCATTGTTCTTCAATAGTAGTGACATAAGACCAGCGTTGTGTTTGCTATCAAACGCAACATATCCCAGCTGAGTTGGATACCTTTTGCAGCGACAATAACATGCACAAGTTATTTTCCCTAGTTTGTAAGTTTTAATAGTAAAGTTTTGTATTGTGTATGTAGTAGTGGCTGTAAATTAACGCTATTATTATTATAAGATATATAACATACTAGCTGCATTAATTTTTACCTATATGATATAACATATTAGTATTATGTGTTATTTTACTGATACTAACGAAACGCATATTCAATTAAATGAAACGTGGCCATATAATGCATGCAAGCTTTAACATTTATCCACTAAGGACCCACGTGTTACCTCTTAACTCGAGACGTGTTTCAACCCAACGTGAATTTATTCAACATTCATCAGTAGCCATAAAATTCACATCATTTGCTTTGGTGTAACAAAGGTATAATTTAGTATACGATGGAAGAAAGTGTGAGGAAATCTTGTGTAGTAACGATATACAATCTTCGATTTGGTAAAATTACTAATAAATTGATTTTTCGCGACTTGAATACTGCCATAAAACCTAGTCATTAAGACTTATTCACCATAATCAGTACCTAAATCACAATTGACATACACATCACTACATATTACAAAGTCGCTTTCTTTGTCCCTATGTCCCTATGTATGCTTAAATCTTTGAAACTACGCAACGGATTTTGATGCGGTTTGTTTTAATAGATAGAGTGGTTGAAGAGGAAGGTTTATATGTATAATAACATCAATTAAATAGTGAGTAGGTTATATATTTTATTCCCGTGCGAAGCCGGAGCGGGTCACTAGTTATTAATAAAATGTATGCATGTTAAGGTGTCAATGAAGCGAAAGTCGTCTGTCAGGATCGAGACAAATAGGGAATCAGGCGTGATGTGTATGTATTAGTATTAAAAGCGTTGTTTATTTTAATTATATAATTGTGTGTACGTTTTATTTTTTTTTTATTATATGCAGCTTGTGACAGTTTTCGAATCGGGTGCTGCCGGAGGACCAGTGATGCAGCCTAGCTGCATCGTATACTAAGGCAGCACCTTTTCACTGCATCAATGGTTTTCATCCTTGATATTTATTATTTGTGTGTTTAATGTAATTTCTGCAGTGAAAAAAGTATTTTCTTTCTTTCCTTCTTTAAAAAGTACATCTTACAAAGTCCAAAATACACCTTAGTCACTTGTACCGATATATCGAGAAGACAGACACCCTAGTTAGATTCAATTGAAACCCAAACCAGCATTAGAACATCCCGTGCGATAATATTCTATTTTTGAACCTAGATGGATACGTGAGAACGAAATTAACCATTACGTCACTCTTGACGCTCTTAAAAACACGTTTCTAATAACGTCTAAACATTACGACTACTATGCCTATAGGTGTAGATAGATCGATGACGCACAAAAACCCTTAAGTACAGGTGTTAATATTGTTGAAGGAAAATAGTTTATGCTCATTTTGTTTTAATTATATATTTTTTTCTACCTGTGACCACGGCCTATTCAACTGGGTCGAACGATTGGGTGATATAAAGGTATAAAGATATAAAGGCTATATCTTACTTAATTTTATCGTGATATGACCCCGTCTCATATAATAAATTAAATACGTTTTAATTGGATTTGTATATGTAATTTATCCTGGGGCCAGTCTGGGCCGTAAAAAGAAATCTATCTAGTTCCCATTTCTCCCGGCATGTCGTAGGAGGCGACAAAGGGACTAGGGTTACATGTATTGGGCGATGAGCTAACCTTTCACCAATGTACCATTATGACATTGCAACCTTAATACCCATGCTAAAAAGTGACCTAGAAGATATTATATGACAGAGGTTCTGTCCACCCCGAAAGGGATTAAAGGACGTGCATGTATTTGTATGTATATATGAAAAATATGTGAGGTAATCTATTGCAATAAGGATATAGTTATATTATTATTAACACTTATATGAATAAAAACAATCGCTGTATGATAAATCTATTTAGAAAGCTTGTAAAATACTAATGGTAAGTATATTATGTCATGGAAATTTCCTTTCAAAAACAAAATCCATTTTAATTTGTTGTTCTCGATTATTCGACTGTACCAATGTGTGTTATTAACTAATAAATGTATGTTTTGATATGTATTAGCATTTTAGTTTGTAAATAAAAATATATACATATATTTACGCTTCAAAGGGATAGGCAGAGACTTTCGATCGCCAGCTGAACGATACTGACAAATCTCTCTTGCTTCACTCACACCCATTAACCTA